>CH002410.1:193903-205504 GCA_000149265.1 Ciona savignyi | reverse complement strand
GCACGTTCACACAAAGGGCGTGCCCGTTTTGTGGAACTGCATAAATAATCATTGATTAGACCATCATAAATTTCTACGCAATTCTGTGACACCCCTCCGCTTGGGTTACCAGGATACCAGTTAGCTTGGCTACTCAGGAGCGGGGTTCCGTCTTCCCAAACCCATTGGCCTTCTTGTGCGCGGTCGGTGAGACCAATCCAAAGCCTACTGCGGGATAACTTTTGCCCAGGAGACTTCGCTCTGTTGTAGGTAAAGATTTTCCTTCGAAGTAAAATAGTATGAATTTCAAAAAAATAAGTCAATGTATTGCATTAAATGATTTGTTCGTGTATGATCAGTTTATTCTTGAAGGTATGATACTACAAACATAAATTAGTGACATTGAATTAAAAAAATGATGTATGTACGTATATGTAACTTCACTCACTTTCGTACATTAATGTCTTTGACACCAGCCACAGCTAAAGTCGAGTTAATATTGCGACAAGCTACTTGAGAGGCGTTGTAACTCATCCAAGATGACAATACACGGTACACAAAGCCATTACCCGGTATGTACCACTCTTTCCCGTCCAAACCTAAAAATTGCAACAATTTAAATTGTGTTAACACCTGTACCAATTTTGTCATTATATTTGCAAAAATTGCATTTATTTCATTTAATCGACGCCAACTGTGTTCGTTCTGTCATCACCTTATGACGTCATTTACACTTATCACCTTGTCACGTCATTCACACCTAAAGCAGTTGTTTTCTATCTACGTTATTATTTGCTTTATAAAGCGTTGTGCGATTACACACACAGATATATAGAAACACAACTCAATAAAGAATATATCTACGAGTGGAGTTGTCCGGTTTTTCTATTTAGTGGAGGTTCCGCTGCCAGTCTAGTTTAGTTCCACGTCATGTCGGTACATATGGAGTCGTAACGGACATTTATGTACTAGGTATAGAAGGCAGCGGATCCGGGGACCTGGTCCCGGCCAATTTAGAGCGTTGAAAATCCCCTGGCCCCCCACACCTAACGACCTATCCATCTTTTAAAAATGTAAGCCGGCAAAATTGCTCCATCTGTATTTATCATTCTCTTTAATCTCGCGACATTGCATACTCAAATTTGAATTAGCCTAGCATATCACTTATTGGCCACATCTAGGCTTTGTTAGCTAAATCAGTCAACTCTATATTGGGCATTGCTATTCATTTCCATTTAAAAAAGTTGGTAATGGCCCACTACATAATGGCATTGCTATAACTTCCAAAGGGATCCATAACTATATCATTTTCGCCTTTCACCACAAAAAGCAATCATGGTATTGCTATAATTTAAGTTTTAATGGTTTTAAACACGCCATTATGATAACAAAGTGTACTAAGTTTTTATTTATCTGTCTGGAAAACCCTTGTATTAAATGGTAATATAAAGATTGCTACAGATTATTATCAACATATTATCGATTATCATTAAAATTTACATGAATGATCGCTTGTATGCAAAATCTTACAAGAACTTTTACTTAATATTAAATAATCATGGATTGGATAGGATAGAATATTCATCTTTATCCCCGTGAATAGGAAAGCCAAGGGGGTTAAAACACGGGCAATCGTCAGATCGTCAGATCGCGCCCATCGTCGGGTTGCCGGAGCTATTGCAGTGTGTTGTATATGATCATAGACACGTTCCTTACAATTGGTAGAATCCATTAATCCGCTGGATTTAGGCACTGTCCGTAAAGGGTCTTGCCCAAGGACACAACCGACTAGCTAGCGACCAGTTTCGAACCTGCAACCTTTCGATTGAAAGGCGACGCACTTAACCGTTTAGTCCAACGGGCCGGATTGCAATTTGGTTTGGTAATGTCCAGGAAACCATCAAATTCAGCTTGCAGAAAAAAAATATAGGGTAAAGAAATTGAGTTAGGTGACTTGGGACCATAAGTAACCATGCCTGCAGAAACATATACAGTTTAGTCATTTTTTTAAGTAGTAGTGATTGACACTCTCTGGCATTACTTGGTCTAGGCTTTACTTAACAACCATAAAATATCAGCAGACAGAATATAATTGGAGTAATCATCACTTGTCCTTTCCTGTTGTCAAACAGAATTTACTAACTTGGGTAAAACCGCCAATCGATAATAAGATCAGTTTCCCAGCCTGTGGATTGGTCTGTTCGTTCCAATTCAACCCAAAGTCCATTTATTCTAATTTCTTCCACCGTGACCCTTAAATTGTGTGTGGTAGGTCGGGATCTTCTATCCGAACTGTTGCGTTCGCGAAAACCGGTACAGAATCCAGACACAACTTGTAGATGACAAACGCCCTTTTCTTTGGAGAATCAGATGAAAGATGCAAGTTAAAACTTCCGCTCGTCGAAGCCTGCACTTCTAAAATTTGTCCAGGGTTAAAATTACAGAATAAGCTCGTTAAAAATACCTCACCTGATACAGACGTGCTCAAACCACAGAAAATAACCCAAAGACTCATGATGTTCATGAATTTTTTTAAAACTATCACAAACTATTGTCGGCTTTCTAAGAGATAAAATGCTCTGATAATACAACGGTCAATATAATACTCCATATTTAGGAATAGGATTCCCTTTTATAACTGTATAATGAATGGCACATGATGTAGCTTTCGACTAAAATTTTTATGATTATACTTAAAAATCAAGACTACCGAAAATACAGGTTCGACGTCGAACATAATCGATATTCTTTAGATTGGTACAGTGAAGTCGCTTGGTTATTGGCGACGCCTTTTCGCAAGTTACAATAACGAGCAACTCACCATAAACAGAATAATGAAGACATCAAGTCCTTATAATATAAACGTCACCACCAGCGCACACTTTTTCAGAGGAATTACCTGCTATATGCTTGAGCTCTTATCATATTGTCCCTCATCTTCCCAGTAAACATTCAAAGGCTCGCACACGACGACTTTTTGAGCTGCATACGTACACAGAGAATAAAATCACAGTGCCACCTTTATTATTAAAACGAAAACGATCCTCACTTCTGAACTGGAAATTATTTTTTGGGAAGAATTCCTTTTTGTAATTGATTAACTGTTAATGGTACCATCCCCTATTTAGGGCTTATACTAAAATACCATCCCATATTTTCGGCTTAAACTAAATGCGAAATCTAAGGTTTGCAACTGGCAAAAATCATTAAGATAATGTGAACATTTTTGAGATAATGTGTTCAGGAAAAACTGATCCTATAATATGAAGATAACTTGTCTCAGTATATAGAACGAAATCTGCTAAAACGAAAATAATAGTCAAGTATATAGAACGAAATCTGCTAAAACGAAAATAATAGTCAAATTTAAAACACTTTTAGGCCTGAATGATGTGACGGGCATTTCTACCATGGACATTTAGATGGAAAAGTTAGTTAACTACCTTTTTCTTATTACGGCTACCTGCGCGAAGGGAACATACTTTGATTTTATTTAGTTTTATTCTTTCTTTATTTTTCTGCGTCACTGTGCTGGTGAAAGACGTGCCTGGTCGCCAGGTCATTAGTATGAACGGGTAATCCAATCAAGTTAAAACTTTTAGGAATATTAACTTGCATCTCTATAGTTTTGTACAATAACATGATCTAGATATGTAGAAAATGAAATTTTGGGTGATAAATCCAAGGGTATTCGCGAAGTGAATTACTAAATCGGGCCCTTTTCAGGGATTTAGGTTCTTTTTTGTCATAAAACAATGTAGTTTAAATATAAGTAAAAAAATAGCCCGCTAAAAATTAAGATTTGTCCCTGAATGCCGATTGCAAGAGATATTTTCGAATTAAATTGAAACCAATTGAACCATTAAACAAGGTTGTTCGTGTCGCCCCAAAATCTCCAGAAATAAGTTTTCGAATTAGATTGAAACAAGATTTAAAATATCCAACTGATTTTTGGGTTTTAATTTCCCATAGTCGTTATTTACAATATATTTTTTTAACAAATAAGCTTATTCCCATCATCACACTTGACAGGAAGTAAAAACAAGTGGTTAACACTCTCTAGGTTAATGTATTTTTGATAAAGCAATGAAGTTAGTAGCAAGGATTTTTTTTCTAAATAAAACGTTGCTGATATGCTTAATTGTTAAAAGCAAAACCCGGTCAATAATCAGTATAATATCATGAAGTTAGGTAAAGGCATAGAAAGAGTGCAATTTTCAGAAAAATTGTAGTTATGCTGACATATCATAGTTAAACAGCGTTGTGTATAATTGTGCAATTTAGTTGCAAAGGTAAATGTTATAATGCTTTCTAAAAAAATGGAACATCAAAATGATTTCAATTGTAAGAGGTATATGTTATCATGCATTCTAAATAAAAAAAACACTGGAACATCAAAATACAGGTATAATCAAAGCAATTGTTTGTTGCAAGCGATGCCATAACATTCGTGATGTCATTAAGCTTTACTTAGTTTTAACAAGAAAATCTTCTCCATTACGGTCTTTCTGCTGACAACTGTGCGTTCACCAAACTGAAAAAGGGACATTAAATAAAAGACAGAGAATTATTAAAACAACCAAAATAAATGGTTATCAGCGGGGTGGTATAGCTGAGTAGAAGCTTATTTTAATGAAATCAAAACCAGCAGTATAATAGTCACTTTTGTATTTCGGTGAACGTAACTTGAACTCTTATTGAATTGCAACCCTCTACCACATTAGGCACACTGCAAATGTTTAAGTAACATTTGTTCAGCGTGTGTGCAAAGTCAAGTTATCGAAGCTATTGTAGCTTGAATAACACTTTGAAGATATTGGTAGAGTTGTTGATCAACCCATTAAACCAGCCGGGACGGGCAATGCCTATCACAAGACTTGACCATAAGGCTCATATCTGGTTGCAATTACAACCACTTTAGCATATGGTCCAATGGCTACAAATAAGCCAACCCACCACACTGCTATCTATTTATAGCATCTTGCACAGCTACCTGAAATAAGCTCCCTTGGTGGCGATCAGTTGCTCATGAGTGCCAACTTCCACTACAACTCCGTTGTCCACCACAGCAATTTGGTCGGCATTCTTTACAGTTGAGAGTCTGTGAGCCACCACAATGCTGGTCCGCCCAGCTCTGGCAGCATCCAGAGCTTCTTGGACAATCTTGGTGGATCAGTAATACATTAGACAAAGTAAACCATACATAATAATTAAAGGTTAAGATAGGACCACTTATGCCTCAGTGTTCAGAACAGCGACTATCATTATGTCACAAGTAATCACCAGATTGAGTTATGTTCACAGTTGGGTTTCCAGAGTGTAATGTGATATACATTTGGTAACCTTAAATTTTAGTTTTAAACACACCTTTTCACTTTCAGTATCCAGAGCTGATGTGGCCTCATCAAGTAAAAGAATTTTCGGGTTTCTTATGAGCGCTCGTGCTATGGCAATTCTTTGTTTTTGACCCCCAGATAACTGACCTCCCTTTAACCCAACACTTGTCTCAAATTTCTGTGGAGTCAAGTGTTAAATGGATTTTTATTTTTAAATCACATTAATGTTTAAAATCATCTTTTTATACAAAAAAATTCATATTAAATCATTATAACTGAAATATAAAACATTGTAAATTCCCACTTCATCTTAATTGTAGCTAAAATACCAATATAGCCGTAATAAGGTGTTGTCTTATACATTTGATACATAAATGGCATTACAAACTTACATCTGGTAGCTCGTCAATAAACGATTTGATATTTGCATTCTTTGCTGCTTCGTTTACTTCCTCATTGGTTGGTGAACGACTGCAGTCACCGTATCTGTGAAGAAATATTTATTCAGCGGTTCTCTGGATGATGTTGTGTTGTGAACTTGGTGAAAGTAGTTAGTATTAACAAATGTAATTTAATATCAATATCGTTCATTAAACGGATGCTTCTATCAAGTGTGTTGGGCAAAATCAGTGTGTTTTTAGATGAAACAAATAATAAAGCTTCTTACAATATATTTTCCTTGATAGATTGGTTAAAGAGCATTGGTTCTTGTGACACAAGACCCATCTGTTGCCGCACCCACTTAATATTCAGCTTTTTGATGTCACATCCATCTATACTCTGGAATGGAAAAATCCTTTTTTATTTAATAACTATCATTAAATATATGTGGCATCATAACAAGGTGTATAATAAAACAGTACAACAATGCAATGTTACTTTCTTTTCCTCACTTAAGAGCAAGGTAGATAAAAAACAATACAGTACATTTTATTACAACACGTTAACGAAAGCCAATTTAAAACATTTGCATCGAAAAATAATACCATTTAAATAGATTTTAAATAATCTATACCAACAGATGCATTTCTAAACATACATTTCATAACTGAATGGCATAACACTGTTATTTGAAACATACCACTTCTCCTTCATCAGCATCGTAGAATCGTTCCAATAACTGCACAGTGGTGGATTTGCCACACCCAGATTGGCCAACAAGAGCCAATGTCTGTCCAGGTTTAATTGTGATGTCAAGTCCTTTTAAAACTGGTAGATCCGGTCGAGTTGGGTAATGGAAACGAACTGATTTGAGAGTGATTTCTCCTTTGCAATGTGTCTACAAGTAAAACAAAGTAAACAAAAATAAATTCAAACAAGTAAAACAAAAATAAATTTAAACAATATTATTAATCATGAACTGGACTTGAACTTATCTAACCAAATGGTTTTTTCGTTTGTTCTCGGTGAAACTTCACAGTCAGTCCCATATATTGCATTATGAGTTATTTTAAAATATCATAAACAAAAATTTAGGTGGTTTATCAATATGGCATAAAAACTAGAAAAATTGGGAAAAGATATAATAAATATCATTGATTGTAATAGTGTAAGGATGCTGCTCTACACTTATAAGGTCACAACTTATAAATTACCACAAACCACCAAGGCACCTAAACTGATGAAAACTTTCTCATAACCAGTGCTTTCCATTAAAGTATTACGAGTTCCTATAAATGGACGGAAGTTATGATTTTACTTACTGGTGAAGCACCTTTGTCACTGTACACATCTATTTCAGGTTTCCGGTCAAATAGGGCGAACATTCTTCTGGCAGAAACTTTTGCCTCGGCGTAATCTGGGGCAAATGAGCTATTCTGGCCAACTGCCATTGCGCCGAATATAACTGCTGTTAAAACCCTGTGAATTTGAGCTATTTAAGCACAAAACTCTATAAACATGGTTTATTTCAAGGTCATAACAAAAAAGATGCCTTAAGATACTGCAGGTTTAAATATTAAAAAAAAATTAAATAACACTTACTTGAAAACATTCTCATAGGTCATCTCATAGGTAAAGACAAGTTCAATTCCTAATCGGAAGACAGCAGCATATGCAAAGTAGATTACACATTGCGAATATCCGTAGCCAAGTCCTATCAGAATTGCCTTGCGTATCGATTTCCTGCAGGTGATTGTTCCTTTGTTTATAAATTATAGATCTGGGTGGCTCATTAGGGTGACACAGGATTATAAATTGTACTGTAAAGGTTGTGATAAATATTATTGTTAAATATTAGAAAAAAATACACATTTAGACGGTGATATATTCTGGAAGAATCAATAATTTTCCCCAATGGTGATGCATATTTACAGTTTTTATGCAAATGGGTATGAAATGTAGCTGATGACTCACTTTAGTGGGCCAGCAAGTTTCTCCGTGTAAAGTTCATAGATCGTTTGCTCTTTTGTCAAAGACGCCACCGTTCGAATGTTGTTGATTGCCTCACCAGCTATCTGGCCTGAGATTAATGTATTGTTAATGCAATGTAGCATTTGTACTGACAGTTGTCTAAACAGCTAGTAAAACTACATTATCGAGAGATTAATTAGGTCAAAACCTTCAAACCAGTCATCATACCGGCTTCCTCATATGCTTCGCCTTCCTTTTCCTCAGCCCCCATGACAAGTTGCATCTCAATCAAACCACCCACAACTAGGAAAGGAATGAACGCGATTGTAAGAAGTGTTAGTTTCCAACCGTATGCGAAAGCAATACCCAAAGCGACACCTGAAAAGTAAAAGTAGGAATTTAAACTAGAAGTCATAGAACATGAGATTGGTAAAGGGAAGAAAAATTTGTACTAAAGACCATATGTCCACAGTCAGGTTTATAGACCTATTGCAAGTTTTGATAGAAGTTGGTTTCGTTTTAGTTCAACCCATTATATACGGTTTCCTAACACGACTGTTTAATTTAATGACAGTCACAAGCGCTAAGAACTATCTGTCCACAGATAATATCTAATTATTTTTTAGGCACAGTGGAAATCTGACTTACCAAGAGAACTGAAGTTTTTGATGATGGTTCCAATCCTGACTCCAGTGCATCCTTGCACACGTGAAGCATCCATGGACAAACGTGTGCACAGTGCACCAGAGCTGTGCCTGTGGTCATCAAAGTAAGCAATATCCTGACGCAACATTGCTTTGAAAGCTTTCTTTCGCAGCCGTACTGTCAACTCCATACCGGACTTGGCAAAAAGAGTTGACTGAAAATAAAATCTGAAATTTAGCAAACAGTTTTCAGCATGCTATTTATTAACCAAGAATAGGTTAGATGGCATAATTGGTAAGCGTCAGCGATCTGTAGACAGCACATAATAATCAAAACAGCCTCCGGGTCCTTTCAGGCCTTTCCCCTTCACCATTGAGTAAAACTCCTATCGTACCTCAATTTCTAAGAAACTGATGATATGTGGTAAACTTTGTTTAGTATACAAATAGAAAACTTACCTCACTGCAGTAAGCAATAAATACGGTAACTCCCAGTGCAACAAAGAGAAGTGCGTAAAGAGTGGCTTTCGATTTCTGTTCTTCGACATCACTTAAAGAGAAAACAGTGAGAACCTCAGCAAAGAGGATCGCATTGACAGGGTCAGCAGCACCAGCAATGGCAGCAAACACACAGCCAGCTGAAATGTACAGAGATCAATAAGATATGATGCTCTACTCATTTTGTTTTATCGCTGACATTAGAAAATGTAAGGGGTGGTGGAATAAGGGCAATTGTATGAACTCTCTTTGGTAACCATGTTAATAAAAGTTTCTATTAAATGTAAAATAAGAAACTAACCAACACAAAATGCAGTAAAAAGAATATTCTGGCGTTTTGGATAATATACTTATTTTATAAGTTAAAACAGCTGCAGCCTGCAGTCATAATAAGAAGAAAACCTTGTAAACTGAGTAGGGTTATCGGGGCGTATTTTTATATTAGAATATCAACTTTGAAACTGATCAGGATGAGGTTGGTTTAATGCCAGAAAGATACCGAGCCACAGTTGACTTTTCTGTTTCTCCCACCTGCCATGTAATACCACTCTGGTTTGTTCATCGCTATGATCCTCCCGAAGGAAACATCCGGAATATCCTCCTCCTCCTCCTCTTCATCATCCTCTCCGATCTTCCCGGACTTTTTGCTCTCGATGTTGTTGGAGCGCTGGGAGTAGGTCCTCATCATTGTTGGAGAATTTTGCTTTTTCATTAGGCTTGAAACGGATGAGCCAGACATGGTCCGAGATCGCTTACGATGGATAGATTTTCGTTCAGATGGCTTGTACTTGACGTCTATTAGTATTAAGAAAAATCAGGTTATTGTACCAGTTCAATACGAGTTCAATGAAGCAGAAATAGTATGATAAATTGAACTAGTTTTCATTAAATACAGCCGTGATATGTGCAAAAGTTAGTTTAAAAACCGCTCATAAAAAAACCCTTTATTTTTAATATTACTTAATATATTTGACAATGTAATACATCAAAGGATGCTAAAAATTGTCAATACATTGGGTAAAGTCATGGGACTGAGACCATAGTATGTCAATTTTATGATAATATCTAAAATATTGGAGTTAAAATTAGCTGCCTACATATAAATAGGGGCAGACAAAAACACTTTAGTCTGACTTGCTTAAAATAAATAATCTGGCCGGACTTAAACGAAACAAAGTTCTGACCAATGTCGTCTTGCTCAGGAGTGTCATCTTTCTCTGCTGTCTCCTCAACAGCTGACTCCCCAGCAGAGTCCTTCTCTTCTGACTTCTCACTCTCTCTTCCAGCTTGCATGTTGATGAGGTTGCTGTAGACTCCATCTTTGATGAGGAGCAGCTCCTCGTGGCTTCCCTCCTCCATGATCTGTCCCTCATGGAAGGCGAAGATCTTATCAGCGCTTCGTATGGTGGATAATCTGTGCGCCACAACCACAGTTGTGCGACCTGGGAATGGAAAATAGCACAGATACATATTTCAAAAAGACCTAGATAATGATATAGTGGTTCCCACAAAAAATGCAGTAAGTTGTTAAAGTCCACCACAAGATTTTTCTTAGTACATCATGTTACAATTATAATCTCACCCACAAATGCAAGTTGTGTTTAAACTCTAAATTAGTGGATCTGATATATTATACCTGCAGATGCTTTCTCCAATGCTTGCTGTACAACCGATTCGCTCTTCGTATCAAGTGCTGAGGTAGCTTCATCAAGAAGAAGAACTTTAGGATTTCTTACGATGGCACGAGCAATCGCAATCCTCTGCTTCTGTCCTCCACTCATCTGCCCTCCTCGTTCACCAACAAGTGTCTGGAATTTCTGGGGGAAAAATATCATTTTATCATGAGGGCCGATTTTGGAAGATATGTATTGAAGCACAAAAAGATATACAGCAGAATATTTACCTGTATTCTTAGCAAACATGTTACTATTGCATGCGATTTTTTACATAACGTAATGCCCTTATTACGTGATACACCAACTTGAATATACTTTTACAGCTGTGCAACATAATCTCACCTCTGGCAAGTTCATGATGAAGTTATAAGCATTGGCTTGTCTGGCTGCTTCCTCTATTTCTTCATTGGTGACCCCCTCTCGCCCCCAACGAATGTTTTCAGCGATACTTGTGGCAAAGAGGATGGGCTCCTGTGCGACAACTCCAATCACTTCACGAAGTTTACGAACATTTAGGGTGGAAACATCCTTGCCCCCAACCTCCAGTGACCCTTCCTGTAAAAGAAACCGGAGTCAACACCAATGGTTTATTAATATCAAGCAACTGCGATGTAAGAGTGTCATTTAGCAAGTCAGGAATTTTGTTTTACCCAAAAGTTATATAATGCATCAGCTATACCTCGTTCAAGCTGATTATAATTACATTAATATAGTTTTGGGAAATTTAATGTAAACAACCATTTAATTTTACCTGCACATCATAAAATCGCTGAATGAGTTGTATTATGGTGCTTTTTCCACACCCGCTTTGCCCAACAAGTGCCACCGTTTTGCCATGCTCCACAGTAAGCGAAACACCTTTAAGAATCTATGAAAATAAAAAAGTAATCTTATAATCACTCATTTGTGTTTTTCCAATTTATTTTACTATGAATTGAAAAGACAAATTAAATACTTAAATTTTTAGTCAAACAAATTGTAATAACATGGTTTTCTGTTTAAATATACATATGATGTAAGTGCAAGAAAACAGTGCAATTTCCTTAAAAAAGGATAGCAAACCACTAGTACAGTGGATAATGTTAGAGTCACAAGCAGGCACACTGTATGTAGAAT
>CH002410.1:163556-193367 GCA_000149265.1 Ciona savignyi | reverse complement strand
CAGCTTGTTTACTTTGTTCGACTGGTTAGCCTGACGGTTTAATGCGTTTAATGCGAAGGCACTTAACGGACATTGCCTAAACCCAGCAGATTAATGGGTTTACCAAATTAAAGGATTGTGTCTATCATACACAACACACTGAAATAGTTCCGGTAACCCAACAGTGGGCACGTGGTGATCTGAGGATTGCCGGTGCGTTAACACCCTTAGTTTTTTAACGGGGATATATATAAATATCCTATTCTATCCTATCCTTTGTAATGCTAATTAACATTTAATACTAGAACATTCCGTTTCACCTCTACTTCCGGCCGAGATGGATATGTAAAACAAACATTCTTTAGTTGGATTGATCCGCTGTCCGGATTGGGGGAATCCCCTTCTTTGGAAAACGGGTCGATGACTGGCTTTCGATCAATAATGTCAAATATGTTGTAACCGGCTGCTTTGGCGGCGGATAACGCTTCCAAATAACTGCCACCCTAAAATAAGAAGGAAATTCAACTACTTTAATTGGGTGTTTTATGCAAAAAAAAACAAGGTAAACTTTTGTATCAGTTGTTTTTTTGTGGATTATATTAAACAAACATATGAAAGATTCAGTCACAATTCTCTATATGACTGAATGTTGAACCAATAAGCACGAAGATTCACAAAACTCTTCATAAAAGACTAATCCAACAAATCCCTTTAGCCTTACCATTCCAAGCCCGAATGCAGCTATGAGAATGTTAAAGAATGTCACGATCATGTTTCCGACTGCAATTTCCCCGTTTAGCACAAGGGTTGTTCCATACCAGAAGGAGAGTCCATACATTCCAAACATGGAAAGGTATAGTAATCCCATACTGAACCCAGTAAATAAGCCGCCTTTGATTCCAACTACTTTCGCATCACCAAGGTTGTGAGTGTACCTGTAGAAATGGATTTTAACAGTTTAACAGACTTGTGTAGCGTGCCATAGTGTTTCTGAAAACGTTATATGGCAGCAACAACAAGGTAATAACATAATTAATGAACAGGAAGTCATGAAAGGAAATGACTAGAGTTGTAGAGTCTGGTTGGAGAAAATACAGTAAATGAGTCGTTAAATAATAGAATGTTTGTTAAAAGTCCACATTTTCTTCATTTGCAGTCGATATAAACAAGCAATAAACTAATAAATTATATCATGTAAACTTCAAGAAAACTTGCCTACTATTCATGTTAAAAGCCCGATCCACCTAACTTTAAAATGATTGTTTTAACCTGTGTGTATATATAAATATATTTTACCTATAGCAAAAACCCTACTATTAAATGTTTACCAAATTGCCTTCACATCTGGTAACTAAATAACTCATAACCATAATACATCTGTTTAAGTTAAGCATTTTAGAGGACTAATTGAGCTCATATAGTTTGTTTATAGGTTCCAAGCAATGTCGTTTTAAATTTGGGTAGATTTGTGATTTCCAGTGTAAAAGCCAATATTTCAAAGTTATAACCTGAACTGGAGTCTTGCTTTGTGTGTGACAATGCCCCTCAGTTTTACCATGTACAGGAATAAACATGCATATCAGAAACTTACTGTCAAGAAAGTCATATTCCTAATATTTAACCCACCTGGATCAAATTTTCCATGACAGCTTGTTACATAAACCGTGGACCAAAATTACCTGTCAACCTCTCTATCTTGGCATCCAAATGCCACCACAGTCCTGATTGCCGAAATCGCCTCTTCCGCTATAGTTCCAGCTGTGGCATACGCTGCCAATTCTCTCTTGGTATAAGTAGCAGTCACCTAAAAAAGCGGTTGACTATATGTTCATGCAAGCAAACACTGATGGTTTCTGAAAGTTACAACCGAATTTATAGATACTTTCCGTGTTTTTCAATATCTTCTACCATTTATTTAAGCTTTTTGGAATAAGAGCACAGCAGTGAAAAGACTTATTGCACATTAAAAATTTTTGTAAAACAGAAACCCACCGTAAACATAAGGCCTGATGCGATACCGAGCAGTGGTGCTACTGCCAGTGTCACAAGCGCTAGTTTCCATGTGTAGTAAAATCCGACAATGATACCAGTCAGTGACATACTGCCATACTGAATCACCATTGAAACCTTTTGAGCCATTCCGTCTTTGATTTTGCTGACATCACTGTAATGAACAAATCACGAATGAACCCTTTTAATACATAAAAATCTTCCCCTGACAAAAATGGTGTAAAAACAAATACTCAACCTTTCTTGTACATATTATAAACTGCATGGTTTGTTATTCTAGGCAATAAATTTGGACAGAACAGTTATAAGGTGATATGTAGTTTGACCCCACGATGAAAAGAGTAGCAAATGTTTAGATGATTTTGTTCAAATTGCAATTCTCTTTCATTTAAGTTAGTTGAGTTACTGTCTAGCCCTTTTATAGAAGTGGTTCTAGTCTAAGATATGTATAAATAGGTATTTTATATTGTTGGAAATTTTCATTTTAAATTGGCTATATTGTGTAGAATTGTATTTTTTGGAATCAATTTTCCATATCCACAACTTCTTGAAGCATTTAAAAGACGCTTTCTATGTTTTCAATTCCCGGGATATCAGCTATCCAGCAAAACGCCGATTTGGGTTTTGTGTGTATGTATCTTCATGGTTTGTTTAAAACAGCAAGAACAGGTGCTGTCTGAAAAACAGCACAATCTAATTTTTTTTGCATTTTTCGGACGCATCTATCTTTTTTAAAAGTTTTAATTTTTCTATAATGTGATATAACGACTATCATTTTAACATTTTTTAAATAATTTGTGTTAGGAAAACAGAATGGGCCTAATGTAATCTTATTTAACTTTCAGATCTATAAAAACTCTAGATAAAAAAACACTATTCCAAAACAATTTTAGACTAATAAATTATTTATACATCCCAAATGCCATGATTACCAAAGCAGATTAGTAAAGCAGTGTTTTTTATGACTAAAGCTGTTATAAATGATGTTTGCCCTGCAATTAGCATAGAATGATTGCTTTTAACTTAAATATTTTGAGAATGATTTCATGTGTGATTTATATAAAATAACAAGGGAAAATATTATTTAAATACCGGTATTTGAATGAGAGGACATTCATATGTCAGGATTCTGTTATATCGGTCTTTCAAATACTTTCACCGTTCGACTTACAATCATTTGAAGCTGACTCTGTCATAAATAGACAAAAAATGAAATAAAAAAAAAGATGAAAATAGTTTGCAAGCCTACATATAAAATACTATGTTAGCCTATATAGTACTTTGAAAGTCGGGCATTCAATTCCCCAGAAGATTTAACATCATGAAACGCCATGTCCTGTCGTAATACTGAGCGAAAATATTCGATTCGTATATGCTTGCTTTGCCTGTGGAATTTGAGGGTTGGTAAACTGGTAAATAGAGAAAGTTCTGTTAAATTTAACTTAAAAATAAAAAACAAATAATAAAACTAAAATAAAAACTAATAAAAACAAAATAAGTATTTTATTTTTACATGATAATAATGTCAATTAAGAATAGACAAGAATATATTTAAAAAAATGTCTGCCTACCTAGTAGCAGCAAGAGACCAAGTGCCAACTTGTATAGAAGCGAACACCACAACGGCGCAAGCCACATACACAAAATAAAACACAAACTTTACACTTGTGTCTTTGAAAGTATAGAACTCTGGAGCAATTGTTGCGTTCCACACTCTGAAAGGGTTATGTGTATGGTGATTACTGTTTGGCCATTTGAGTGGTAGCAAGCATGTCATATGATCTGCCTGAGGGTCTATTTAGGATATGACCAACTGCATATTTAGGATATGCTAAAAACACAACATTTTACTCAGGCTTTGACTTGGGGATGGGCATTTTACGGAAGGTTTGGCCAAATTCTCTCTTTTATTTAAGTTGTTTTTTTACTTAACTCCAAAATATAAAACATAATGCGATAGTCTAGGTGATTGTGTACACAAGGAAATCCGTTGATTATATATATTAAGTAGGCGTCTAGGCCAATTTGTGTTCCACCTAAAGGAATAAACATAAACATCCTTTATTAGTGAGCAAGAATTTGATTTCATTTGGTCTTGATACTCTTGAATAATAATCAACAACCACAATATCACTTGTCCACGGGAATTTTTAATTGATTGCATGGTGCTTTGTTTCCAGTATAACAGATCGAAAGCTTTTTGTCAAATTATTGCTTGTGCAATAAGACAGAGATAAAAATAATATTCACCATTGACTAAAGTGCAATTAAAGTAGAATATACTCACGATTCATTTACGTTGGTGAGATTAAGCCCATAGCATAAGTTGTACTGAAATTGACACTGGGCATAACGGCCAAAGTTGGTGAACACAGATGTAAGCTCACCAAAGAAAATGAAAAGCACAGAAAGACCAGCTCCATGAATGGCACCAGTCAAACTACCAACAATCATGAGAAAAATATCCAAGCTGTCAGCATACCGAAACTGAGGATAAAGATAGACTGTTAAATAATATTGACAGTTTATTATTATTCTAACAACTTCTGTTGCGTTATCTGTGTTTAAAAGTCCTCCAAATATATTATGTGTGACAAGCATGAAAATCGATTCCAGGTTTAAAAAAGTTCTGTGATGTTCAGGCAGTAAAAAGTGTACCGTACCTATTGTTATAGTAATGGTACTGTTACTAACACAATTTTATACTTCTAAAAACTGGATTTTTAAACAACATTGATTTTCATGACACCAATCATTTAAAAAAGTTAAATCTTACTAGTTTGTAGTAGGGAATTGTTTTTATTTCTTCCTTTTTCTTCTTTTCATCTTTCCCGGTGCTTTCAGACTCCATTGACTGGCTTGGCTACTGGATGAACTAGTCTCAATTGGTTTAACACTGGGGGGAATGAATTAATTTATGTAGATTGTAGATGATGTCTATATACAACAACATGTCATATGTATAATTTAGAACTTAAATATGAAATACAGGATAAATCATTTATGTATAGAAAATATCAACTGAAGAATAGAATGTTCGGTTTTGCGGCTGAGCAGTGAAGTCTATTTGTTCAGTTGTTATAACTAATTTACATGATGTTAGTTAGTTGCCCCTTGTTCCTTATTGTTTAGTAATAGTTTATGATCAACTCAATAAAATGGTTTTGATAGGTCAAGAAAGATACAGCATTTATTTGGCTTTTTATCTGCATCTAATAGCAGCCTTGCCACTGATTCAAGATAGTATTGGTAAAATATCAGAAATAATAGTTTGAAAAATGTTGAGCACTCTTTCATTCTATTAAATTGATGGTTTACATTAAAACCACTAAAAATAGTCGATACAGGTGACGGAGAAAACATAGAGAAGGAAAACTTTTAAATTATAAAAATCTTTTAATTTTAATCTAAAAACTCATTTTAGTGTTGGACTTTTAAGCACCAATTGTTGCACATATAAAAGGCCATAACTCAAAATTTATTGAAAGAAAACTTAAAGTAGACACCGATAAAACCCACAGGTTAACTGGTCTTGGTGCCTCCTTTATCCTAATTGAACACATGATATCGAGGATAACAATAATAAATAATATATTAAGGTAATTTTAATGATTTTATATACAGAATATCAAAAAACCTTATTCATAAAAAGTATCAGTGATAATTTGTACAAAATCAAACTTGCAAATGACATTAAGGAATGCAGCATATACGAGGTGGTCGGCAAAGATAATTGCAACTGGAACACATAAATTAATAAAAGCCAAAACGGCTTAAATAAAAAATACTAGTCTAAATAAAAATACACCAAACACAATGTGAATAATATCTTTTATTGATATGGTTAAAACGTGACTGTTACTTATATAAATTACCAAACGTGAATCTATCTGTTCTATGTCTCCATCGCTTCAAGTAAAAAATTGGTTGAAATGTGGACGTATTTAAACGACTGTCGTTTTGCCGTCTTTTTTCAGTTTTTCATAAAAGGTCCTGCCTCGAGTTTTTATCGTGTAAACAAAAAATAAACTAAACTTCTACCAGATCACGAGACACTCAATCACGAGCGTGTACAGTCGCGTGGTTAGGGCCGGACAACGCAAAATTAACTCGTGACTTAAATGTAACGAGACTCTACCCGGGGAATTACCTACTGTGCTTCAGTTGAACAAATATATTCGTTCGATAGCAAATATTTGTTAAATTCGTCGCAGTTGTGTTTTCAAAAAATTATTGATACGGGTAAAACGTGACCGATCAGCTCATAAAAACTACGCGATCTAAACGTCAAGTGAAGTATATCTGTTCTACGTCTAAATACACCTAAACTAAATAATTGGTTGGATTATAACCTTGTTTTACAACTGTCGTTTTGCCGTCTTTAATTTGCTTTTATTCATAAAAGGACCTGCTTCGTGATTTTATAATGGAAACAAAAAAAAAACTAAACTTGTCAGAAAATAGACTAAACTGCCATACCACGAGCCTTTTTTGCAGTTTCGTGACAGTCTCGTGACAACCTCGTGACTAGGGCCGACAACGAAGAATCACCACATGAAAGATTTGACGTGTTTTGTACTATAACCGGGGAATTACCTTCTGTGCTCCACTCGAGCAAAATATTTTAATTCGATAGAAAACATTTGTTCAAAGGCCCAGCATAAACAGTTGTGTGTTACACAAGCATGTGCGATCGATTGTAGGCCTACAGATTACAAAAAAATGTCATTTAAAAATCGGATCTAGTGACGCTCGGTTCTAAAACTTTATCTGGTAAAATTACAGACAAGTCATGTAAGATTTATCGTCGCAATTATTGTTTATATTATATCGATGTCACTAGGGAATAAGATCGGTATTGTATTGCCTTTTTTTCCACAATTTCACCGAACTATAAAACGCTTGTTTTTTACCGCATGAGCATTATCGTGATGTAATCGGTCTTTTGGTAGTATGTTTTGGAATTAACGGTTATAAAGAAGATGTGTATGACGTGCTTTGGCTCCTGTTCAGCCACAATTTGGTAAATATTGGTTTTATTTCTCAAACTAGTAATTTTTGTGATAATTAAATTGTACATATATTTTTCCTTATAGAAAACCGTCATTTCAAGACCTTTCGTTTCCGCCATCATTCAAATTCGAATAAATTCACAAGTTTTGGACAATGACGCGTTGTTTCAAACTCTGGATAAAGGACGCCGTCTATAAGCATACTGCAACCTCTCACTAAGACAGGTGTTAGGAGCCAACACCTCGTCGGGAAGTTACAAGTCATTTATAAAAACCAAGAAATAAAGACGCCCGCTTGGCGCTTTCCCCCAATTTTGGTTCCACTACTGTTTTGGAAGATATTTTAACTAACAATGTAGGCTATGACAAATTTAGATTGTAACTTAGGGACCCACTCATCCCTGCCTCGAGAAACAAACGGTATACAATGCCATGTATAAACTAAAGTGTGCCAATCACGCATAAATCAAAACTAATTTTAAGATCATTTTTTTAGTGCACGCTATATGTGTCTGCATGCAAAAAAGGTTGGGTACTCTGGTTACCTCATCACTTTTAGGATATCAAATAAGGGGATAACGTTTTTTTGCAAGCAGAAAACTAATAGGTTACCGATTCATCTATCCAAATTTAATATTTATATTTTCTGAATGAAACGAACGGGTTGCATGGTTACCTAATTCATCCGGTTAGTCGGTTTATGCGAAGCCTTTTAACCGAAAGGTTGCAGGTTCTGAGCTGGTCACTAGCTAGTCGGTTGTGTCCTTGGGCAAGGCACTTAACGGAGACTGCCAGCGGATTAATGGGTTCTACCAAATTAAAGGGACGTGTAAATAATACACAACACACCGCAATAGCTCCGGTAACCCGACGATGGGCGCGAGGTGATCTGACGATTGCCCGTGTGTTAACCCCCTTGGTTTTCCCATTCATCCTCGGCCAGAACACATTTTTTTACATGGGACGTTAAAAGACGTGTTTACTAGGGTTTTGTAGAATTAAATTAGAATAGTGTTAAATATAACACTCCATATTTATTATACAGTAGCTAAATCGTTATAAAAGTATAGAAATCTCGATTAGATATTTCCCTAATCCTATTTGCGCGTTGTTGAGTTTAAGGGTATTTTCGGGTCTGTAAATGTTTGCAGGTAACAGGCAAAACGGCCGGACATGTGCCGACGTGATCAAATTTACATCTGTCCCTGCTTATCATAAAAACATATACTTACCGGGTATTATATTTATTCCCAAAACATATAACTAATTGGTCAGTGGTGGTTTGATCGTATTACCTTATAGCTTATACAGCTATAAATCTTGGGCTACAAAACTGACCATAAAAATCATAAAAACATGTACTTACCGGTTATTATGTTTATTCCCAAAACATATAACTAATTGGTCAGTGGTGGTTTGATCGTATTACCTTATAGCTCAGGGGTGGGCAACCTTTCTCGGCCTGGGTGCCAAAATCGGCTAAAATTAATGAAAAAATCCTTCCGTGTGCCAACTAACAATTCGTGAGAACATATTTCTTTTCTATTCTTAAAGGTGCCTGTTTCGAAAAAAATGATTTAAATTTACCAAAATAGTGAAAACACAATAAACTTTCTCAAAAGGTCCAAGTTTTATTTCTAAGAAAATATCAGTTTGAATAGCTTTAAATACATCTCGTACATCAGTTTGAAGTTTCTTAGCTGATGGTCCTAACATTCGGTAGGGACAAAAAAACGAAATAACTTTTTACAGCAGCGGTTCTCAAACTATTTTTTTAAATATGCAACGGTCCCTAGCATTTTTTTAAATGACTCACGGTCCCCTCCAAAAATAGGGAAGTAAAACGAAAAATTTAGCAACGTTAAAATTCCAAAACAAAACATATTAACCCGGATGCACGGCTCAAGGAAAAACAAGACGCCTCTGACCTTGGCATTTTTTTGAATGTTTACTCCTACTATAATCGGAGTTGTACTATTTCCTACTATAGTAGGAGTTCGGTACTTTTGAATTGCACTAATGTGACATCAAATAGCTTCTTGTGATGTCATAAATGCCGATCTAGCCTGTAGGCTTTTATGACAAATTGTGTTTGTTAAGTTGATTGGAAGAAAAATTGGGTAAAAACTTAATTTTACCCATTTTTTTTCTTCAGAAGCGTCGCTTTTTAATTTTTAGAAGGTCCCCAAAACGACCCGCGGACCCCCAGTTTGAGAACCGCTGTTTTACAGAAATGACTTTTAATTTTTATCTTTACTGCAAAATAAGCAAGCGCTGTACTATTACCGATAGAGAAAACCTTAGGCAGGTAAAAAAGTGTGTTCAACGATAAATTTTTACTTATATTAACGCAATTTGATAAACGTAACGATGAGCTTGTGTGAAATAAGTTTACCGGTCTTTTTTTACTTGCCGAAATATGCATTTATGACCTTTACCGATACCGAATGACCTTACCGGTGACGCGGTACATCATGTTTAGCCTTATAACATTATGTATCTCAAATTGTTAACAAAAGTAAATTAGGATGCTACGGGTAACTGATACTAACTACATCTGGTTGTCTGCACGAACGTACAAATTTCTCTCACGTTCGTCTGTGGCAGCAGGTTGCGAAATTTGCAAGCGGGTTGTTGTACTCTTTGGTGTTTGTTGGGTAACAAACAATAACACGGTATGGTAATAAATAATTAAATGTTTACTTCACAACTTACGGTAATAACCATTTTATGCACGTGGTCAAAGCTTAAATAATACAACAACTTTTAAGTTATCTTCTTTAAGAGAAAGGAATCTAATTTACTTAAACTGGCGTGCCAGAAATACGAGCTCGCGTGCCAAGTTGGGCACGCGTGCCAGGGGTTGCCCATGCCTGTTATAGCTTATACAGCAGCAAATCTTTGGCTACAAAACTGACCAAGTAGGCCTAAATACGGGTGTTAAGGCTTCCTTTTATATGAAGCTGGTCACATGTTATATAAGTGATATATACGAATGTAAAACTATGCTACAAAGACTGATAACACGTATCTATACAAACATATTATACCGGCAATCGATGTCGTTATTAGGTCGGATTCATACAGACTTGCTCTGTGGTGGATGTATGTTTGTTTTTCGCCAAGCCGCAAACGTATGTTTTCGGTCCTGCAGAAAGACTTTGTAAACGCGCTTCATGATATTTCTGAAGGCTAATCGGTGCAAAATTAAAACCAACTTTTTGTTGTACCACATTGCTGGTTTGTCGTGTAGACCCTGTATCACGCATGTTGCTTTTTGTAATGGTGTGGCAGTTATTAATATATTTAGCATTACTTTATAGCCGATGGGCGGGAGGTATCTAACGATTTCCCGTGTGTCAAACGACCATTGCGTTTTCCCATTAACGGGGATAAAACATAAATATATATTCTATTCATCTGTTCGTTGTGGGCTATACGTTTCACGGGAGCACGACAGTGCGCCCAACCCTAGCTCGTGCCAAGGTAACCATCTGTAGGGTTTACGGCTATTACCAGAAAAACGGAAACAATCTTTTTATGTTCCTTCGGCAGTTCCATTTGCTCCTTGCGATTAAACAAAAATACTTTTTTTACCGAGATAAGTTTCAACCCCTGCTAAGTTTGCCACAATGGCCGTTTTTTGTATATAATTTGGTATATGTTTCGATCGCGTTAACCATTTGACTACACGACCGCACAGGATTGTGGACCAAGTATCTTGCCAAATGAGACCACCTACCGGCTAGATTAAAGCAAAGGTCCCGTCCGCTACTATTCGGTTTACGGACGACGTGCATAAACTTGTTAATCGTACGGTCGTGTGGCCGAATGGTTAACGCGACCGATACATATTTGTCTACTCATCAACAAGAGTATTTTTAAAATTACATGTAGGATATATTTTAATTATTGACAGGTATGAAGTAATATCGAATCGTTGCGTCACTAACATAAATAGCTCAATAATAATACTTAGGTTTAGCTCAGGGGGATTTCCCTGGTTTTGTTGTTCCTTTTAATTTTGCTTTTGGAAGGAAGTAGCATCACACTTGACAGGAAGTAAAAACAAGTGGTTGGCACTCTTTAGATTAATAATGCATTTTAATAAAGCAATAAAGTTAGTAGCAAGGATTTTTTCTAAATAAAACGTTGTTGATATGCTTAAAAGCAAAACCCGGTCAATAATCAGTATAAATAACATGGGGTTAGGTAAAAGCATTGAAAGAGTGCAATTTTAAGAAAGAAAAAAATAGTTATCATGACATATCATAGATAAACAGCGTTGTGTATACTTGTGCAATTAAGTTGAAGGTAAATGTTATTATGCTTTCTAAATAAAAAAAATGGAACGATTAAAATGATTTCAAGTGTTAGAGGTATATGTTATCATGCATTCCAAATAAAAAAACACTGTGTTTGCTGTATGGTTTTGTATTCGTGCAACTCATTGCGCTACGAGGTTCAACTGACAACGCACGTCAAACGTGACGAAAGCACCCAGTCACAAAAACAGATGAGAGTAAGGTTCTGTGTCACAGTAGAAACTTTATAAACACGTAACATCTTCCTTTCTTTAAGAAATGTAAACACAACAGGTAAACAAACGAGATTAAGTAACTGAAATAAACAAGAGAGGTTTGCAATATACAAGAAAGAAACAGTATAAAATACGTTATCCAACGACGTAATGGTTATACCTTTGCGGCATGTGGATAATGCGCGTTCTGGTGCGTCGCACCGGCGGTAAGAGTGGGGGAGGCGAGTTGTTATTATTTACAACGCGTGTAGGTGATGACAACGCAAGTGTTGAACTTTGCTCACTTTGATGTGTTATTGGCAATGGATCCCAAGCTGAAGTTATCATTTTTTCGTTACTCGTTCTAAGAAACCGGCGGTTGCGACGAAGCAATAATCCATCGAGGTCCACTAGATATGATCGCGGATGCCGTATGCACTTTGCGAGTTTCCAAATCCTTCTTCTTCCAAATGGTTGCACCCAGACAGTCTGTCCAGGTGACAACTCGATGAGTTGCCTGCTACCTCTGTCGAAAATCCCATTCTCTTGCAAATAGATTATGTGAAATCATTGGTTCCTTTTGTTTTCGCGGCTTCATTTCATTGCAAGTTGAACACTGCGAAACAAAGGTACGAACTTCCTCAGTCATTCTCGGCCAGAACACAAATTCGCGTGCTTTCCGAAGACACGCTTCTTCTCCTGAATGGCTGATATGAATTTGTTTTAGCGTGTCCACGCGCAATGTTTTTGGAATCAATATTCGTTGACCTTTGTAGATTATACCGTCTTGTTCAGTGAGCTCATCGCGGTAGTTCCAAAATTGGTGAAGAACTGGCGGAACCGCAGATTGGCGACGAGGCCAGACATTCAGTATAATGGTCTTCAGCATTTGTAACGTCGAGTCAGCTTGTGTACTCGATTAAATCTTTCTTAATCGCTCGGTTGTGACGGGCAGGTTTTCTGCAAACGGAATTTCCTCCAGTTTATGACCGAATTGGGAAGATTTGTTGTAAAATATCGCATATTTATCTATCTCTTCCTCCTCCTGTTGTGGTGATGATTCTTTATTGGTGCTCTGGACAGTATGTCTGCAGTAATTTGTTGTTTTCCAGGAATGTACACGACCGTTATGAGATATTTTTGCAACCGTAGAAGCACACGCTGTAACCGTTTAGGCGCGGTTACCAATGGCTTGGAGAATATCGTTTCCAAAGGTTTGTGGTCTGTTTTAACCGTTACCTTTGAACGGCCAGAAATGAATTGATCAAATTTCTTGCATGAAAACACAATTGCCAAGCACACTTTTTCTATTTGAACATATTTTTGTTCGGTTTAAGTCAACGATCTCGATGCAAATGTCACCGGTTGATTATCTTGCAACAGAACTGCGCCTAAACCTATTTGGCTTACGTCGCATTCAATAAACACCTCTTTTAGTACGTCATAATACGCGAGTACGGGTGTTTGTGACACAAGTGTTTTTACTTTGTTAAATGCTTCGTCATGCTTTGTGGACCACTCTCAGCTAGCAGCTTTATCGGTTAATCGACGTAGCGGTTCGCACACCTCTTCGACAGTTTCGGAAGTAATCTGGAAAGATAGTTAACGAACCAAATTAGTCTTTGCACTCCTGTGACGTCTGTCGAGGCATCCAACTTCACAATAGATTCAATTTTACCAGGACCTAGCTTTAAACCATCACTTGTGATTAAATGACCCATATAAGTGACCGACGGCTGACGTAATTTAAGCTTCTTCCTATTAAACTTTAAATTAACTTGTCGAGCTCGGTTAAGCAATTTTTCCAAGTTAGTATCATGGTCGTGAATTGCTTGCTGCATATCTTCCCCGCTCCCATAGACTAAAATGTCATCCGCAATAACTTCAATGCCATTCATACCTTGTACAATCTCATGTTGTCGACGCTGGTATTGTTCAGGCGCGGATGAGATACCAAAGTGCATACGAAGCCAGCGATAGCGGCCAAACAGGGTCCAGAACGTTGTAAGGAAACTGCTTTCCTCATCCAATTTTACTTGCCAGACCCTATCCTTGGCATCTAGTACTGTGAACACTTTGGCTTTAGCCAACTGGGGAAGTATATCGTCTATGGTTGGCATAGGGTAATTTGAACGCTTGATTGCTTTATTCAAGTCTTTAGGGTCGAACTAAGCAGATTCGTAATTTACATGGTCGCCTTACAGCCAGCATGCTGCTAATCCATTTGGTGGGTGTCCGGAATTCAAACACCCATTGATACCATATCGTCAATTCGGTGTTTCAGCTCTTCCCGAAGAGCCACTAGTACTC
This sequence comes from Ciona savignyi, assembly GCA_000149265.1. Classification (NCBI taxonomy): domain Eukaryota; kingdom Metazoa; phylum Chordata; class Ascidiacea; order Phlebobranchia; family Cionidae; genus Ciona; species Ciona savignyi. Next base: position 179,537 of record CH002410.1, on the reverse strand, counting down.
GCCGTGGAAAGTGTTGCACTGGTGACACTGTAGTGTCCGTCTCGATATGATAAAGGCCGGGCAGGCTTCCTAAATCTTCGAACACATCAGCATATCTCTCCATAATGTTTAAAGATGACGTCACAGAATGGCAGATATTCGAGTGGTCCGGTAGTTTAAATTCCATTAACCCGAGCGTTTCGCACGTCTCGCCGGATAATAGGGGCATCAAATTGTCGTTTAAAATATGAAAATCCATTCGATGTACCTTTCCATTGTACAAGCAATTTGCGTACATTGACCAATCGTCTTGATGGGCGCTCCACCGTATGCCGTAATCCTTGCTGCATTGTTGCGGATATTAGAACCGAGTGCAGCTCGGTTGTAAATATTCTTATTAATGGTATTGCATGTGGACCCAGAATTGAGTTGGAATCTAACGGAGATGGAAAACAATCTTTGGCATTTACCTTTAGAGTGACGAAATATCGTTTTCCGGTGGATCTTACTGAGCCAATTGTCTCTCTCACATAATACGACGAATCAACCGAATTGTTTTCGCTTCTTTTAGGAGACGTGCTTGTGTGCCTGCATCGTACACGCCGACGACGATTTTGTCTCTGACTAGCTCTTCTCGCAAAGCGCCCAACTCGCACGTGGAGCTTAATTGCCTGAGTCGTGCTACGAACTGATCGATTGTTTCTTCCTTTTCTTGTCGGGCACTGTTAAAATGGAAACGTTCATACGTGATGTTTCGCTAGGGTTTAAAAGGCTCCTCCAAACTCTTTATGATACGATCCATACTTTTCTGTTCTTCATCATTTAAAGGCAAATGCACCACAAGCAAGGTCGAAATCCGAACTACCTCTTGCTTACCATTTAATCCCGTGGCAATTTCATAATTCTGCCACTGCTCTATGAAGAATGTCCAATTTTCACGAGGTTCAACTGACACATAACACACACGTAACACACTAGGACATCAAGATACAGAGCAATTGTTTGTTGCAAGCGATGCCATAACATTCGTGATGTCATAACTCTTTACTTGGTTTTAACAAGAAAATCTTCTGCACCACGGTCTTTCTCCGACAATTGTGCGTTCACCAAGCTGAAAAGGGACATTAAATAAAAAAAATGTAGACAGAGGATTATTAAAACAACCGAAATAAATGGTTATAAGCGGGGTGGTATAGCTGAGTAGCAGCTTATTTTAATAAAATCAAAACCAGCAGTATAATAGTCACTTCTGTATTTCGGTAAACGTAACTTGAACTCTTATTGAATTGCAACCCTCTACCACGTTAGGCACACTGCAAATGTTTTAGTAACATTTCAGTAAGTCTAGTGGTATTCTGATAAAAGTCTGTATTATAATACAATTGCATTTTCCTACATGCAGGAGTTAAATAGGAATCCTATCCATATGTAAATTGTAAGGCATTTATCAGGCTTTGAATAATTACTCATCATTATACACAGGGCGACAAAAAGCAGATAGCTTAGTAACATGTATCATTTGTTTAGCTCGTGTGCAAGTTATTGCAGCTATTATAGCTTAAATAACAAAATGGAACCACTGCTAAGATTGTTGTTCGAACTATTTAACCAGCGGGATCAGGAATTTCATACAAATCCCATCCCACCAAATGACATATGCATGTAAAAAAGTACAGGTTGCAATACATAATCACTGTCTTTATTGGGGCATTCCTAGTCCGGTGGACCTGTCCTACTGATGTGATTGATATGTTTATTTATGTATTAGAATTGTAAGACATGAGGCTCATAACCACTTTAGCATATGGTCCAATGTGCTACAAATGAGCCAACCCATCACACTGCTATCTATTTATAGCATCCTTGCACAGCTACCTGAAATAAGCTCCCTTGGTGGCGATCAGTTGCTCATGAGTGCCAACTTCCACTACAACTCCGTTGTCCACCACAGCAATTTGGTCGGCATTCTTTACAGTTGAGAGTCTGTGAGCCACCACAATGCTGGTCCGCCCAGCTCTGGCAGCATCCAGAGCTTCTTGGACAATCTTGAGAGTTGGGTAATGTTTTAGAAAAAACTAATCTATACATGATAATAATAAATGGTTAAGATGAAGTCATTTTGTCTGTTCAGAACAGCGAATGTTAACATGGCGCCGTTATGTCCACAGTTGGTCATTGTATAACTCAAATTTTTGTTTTAAACACACCTTTTCACTTTCAGTATCCAGAGCTGATGTAGCCTCATCAAGCAAAAGAATTTTCGGGTTTCTTATAAGAGCTCTAGCTATGGCAATTCTTTGTTTTTGACCCCCGGATAACTGACCCCCCTTTAACCCAACACTTGTCTCAAATTTCTGTGGAGTCAAGCGTTAAATGGTTTCTAATTTTTAAATCACATTAATGTTTAAAATCAGCTTATTACACAAAATAAATCTTACAAATTTCCAAACCAAATCAAAATAAATATAAAATATTGTAAATACAAATACATCCAAATTGCAGCTAAAAATATCAATTTAGCCTTAATAAAGTGTTGTCTCATACATTTGATACATAAATTGCATTACAAACTTACATCTGGTAGCTCGTCAATAAACGTTTTGATATTTGCATTCTTTGCTGCTTCGTTTACTTCCTCGTTGGTTGGTGAACGACTGCAATCACCGTATCTGTGAAGAAATATTTATTCAGGAGTTCTCTGGATGATGTTGTGTTGTAAACTTGGTGAAAGTAGTTAGTATTACAAATAATGTAATTTAATATCAATACCGTTTATTAGATGCTTCTATTAAGAGTGTTGGGCAAAATCAGTGTATTTTTAGAATTCAGATCAAACAAATAATCATGCTTCTTACAATATATTTTCCTTGATAGATTGGTTAAAGAGCATTGGTTCTTGTGACACAAGACCCATCTGTTGCCGCACCCACTTAATATTCAGCTTTTTAATGTCATATCCATCTATACTCTAAAACGAAAAAATCCTTGTTTCTTTAATATCCTTTAAATCATTAAATATGTGGCATCACACTATGGTGTATGATAAAACAGTACAACAATACAGTGTCACTTATGTTAGTTTTTTTTTCTTTTCCTCAGTTAAGAGCAAGGTAAATAAAAAACAAAACAGCACATTTTATTAAAACACGTTAACGAAAGCCAATTTAAATCATTTGCAACTAAAGATGATACCATTCAAAGATATTTTAAATGATCTATACCAACAGATGCATTTCTAAACATACATTTCAATCACTGTAAGCCATCCAACACTGTTATTTGAAACATACCACTTCTCCTTCATCAGCATCATAGAATCGTTCCAATAACTGCACAGTGGTGGATTTGCCACACCCAGATTGGCCAACAAGAGCCAATGTCTGTCCAGGTTTAATTGTGATGTCAAGTCCTTTTAAAACTGGTAGATCCGGTCGAGTTGGGTAATGGAAACGAACTGATTTGAAAGTGATTTCTCCTTTGCAATGTGCCTACAAGTAAAACAAAAATAAAGTCAAACAATATTAATTGTGATGAACTGGACTTTTTAATCCAATGGTTGTTTCGGTTGTCGTCGTAAAATTTCAGTCAGTCCCATCTATTGCATTATGACTTATCTTTAAAATATCCAAGAACAAAAATTTAGTTTTTAGGTGGTTTATCATTATGGCATAAAAAGTAAAAAAAAAATGGGCAAAGATATAATAAATACCATTGATTGTAATAGTGTTAGGAAGCTGGTCTACACTTATTAGGTTGCAACTTAGAACTTATAGATTAAAGTATTACGAATTCCTATAAACGAATGGGAGTTATGATTTTACTAACCGGTGAAGCACCTTTGTCACTGTACACGTCTATTTCAGGTATTCGATCAAATAGGGCGAACATTCTTCTGGCAGAAACTTTTGCCTCGGCGTAATCTGGAGCAAATGAGCTGTTCTGGCCAACTGCCATTGCCCCAAATATAACTGCTGTTATAACTCTGTGAATTTGAGCTATTTAAGCACAAAACTCTATAAACATGGTTTATTTCAAGGTCATAACAAAAAAGATGTCTTAAGATACTGCAGGTTTAAATATTTAAAAAAAAATTAAATAACACTTACTTGAAAACGTTGTCGTAGGTCATCTCGTAGGTAAAGACAAGTTCAATTCCTAATCGAAAGACAGCAGCATATGCTAAGTAGATTACACATTGCGAATATCCATAGCCAAGTCCTATCAGCAATACTTTGCGCGTCGATTTCCTGCAGGGAATTGATTATAGATCTGGGTTGCTCATTAGGGTGACACAGGATTTAAAATTTTATAGTAAAGGTTGTGATAAATATTGTTTTTAAATATTAGAAAAAAATACACACTTAGAAAGTGATATATTCTGGTAGAATTATTAATTTTTCAAATGGTGATGCATATTTACAGTTTTTATGCATAGAAACTTTTTAAATTGGTATAAAATGTAGCTGATGACTCACTTTAGTGGGCCAGCAAGTTTCTCTGTGTAAAGTTCATAGATAGTTTGCTCTTTTGTCAAAGACGCCACCGTTCGAATGTTGTTGATTGCCTCACCAGCTATCTGGCCTGAGATTAATGTATTGTTAATACAATGTAGTAATAACTACACAATCAAGAGAACAATAAGGTCAAAACCTTCAAACCAGTCATCATACCAGCTTCCTCATAAGCCTCGCTTTCCTTTTCTTCAGATTTTATGACAAGTTGCATCTCAATCAGACCGCCCACAACTAGGAAAGGAATGAATGCGATGGTAAGAAGTGTTAATTTCCAACCAAAGGCGAATGCAATACCCAAAGCGACACCTGAAAAGTAAAAGTAGAAATTTAAACTGGAAGTCGTAGAACATGAGATTGGAAAAGGAAAGTAAAAAAATTGTACTAAAGACCATCTGTCCACAGTCAGGTTTATAGACCTCTTGAATTGTTTTGATAGAAGTTGGGTTTTTGTTCAACCCATTATATATGGTTTCCAAACATGACTGTGTTCGATCCAACAACAGTCAGAAGCACTAAGAGCTATTCTGTCCACAGATAATATATCTAATTATTTTTTATGCAGTGGAAATCTGACTTACCAAGAGAACTGAAGTTTTTGATGATGGTTCCAATCCTGACTCCAGTGCATCCTTGCACACGTGAAGCATCCATGGACAAACGTGTGCACAGTGCACCAGGGCTGTGCCTGTGGTCATCGAAGTAAGCAATATCCTGACGCAACATTGCTTTGAAAGCTTTCTTTCGCAGCCTTACTGTCAACTCCATACCGGACTTGGCGAAAAGAGTTGACTGAAAATAAAATATGAAATTCAGCAAACAGTTTTCAGCATATTATATATTAACCAAGAATAGGTTAGATGGGATAATTGGTAAGAGCATCAGCGATCTGCAGGCAGCAGATAATTTATTTATCAAAACAGCCCTTGAGTATTTTTAGGCCTTTCCCCTTTACCATTGGGTAAAACTACTAGCGTACCTCAGTTTCTCAGGAACTGGTGATATGTAGTAAACTTTGTTTATTATACAAATAGAAAACTCACCTCACTGCAGTAAGCAATAAATACGGTAACTCCCAGTGCAAAAAACAAAAGTGCGTAAAGAGTGGCTTTCGATTTCTGTTCTTCGACATCACTCAAAGAGAAAACGGTGAGAACCTCAGCAAAGAGGATCGCATTGACAGGGTCAGCAGCACCAGCAATGGCAGCAAACACACAGCCAGCTGAAATGTACAGAGATCAATAAGATATGATGCTCTACTAATTCTGTTTTATGCCTGACAATGGAAAATTTAAGGGGCATAAAGTGTTAAGGAGCAATCGTAACAATACAATATGCCTACACTACTGTTTGGTTAACAAAGCCATTGCTGTATTTTGTAAATAACAATTTCTTTATTTATTGAAATCTTATGTTAAAATTACCCGTTGACAACAATCAATTTTTTAGAGAAATTCTAATAAGTTATAAAACGTCGAACATTGATAATTTCAACTAAACAAACAAGTATGCAACGTTAATTTTATAAAATCCGTTAAAAAACGGAAAGATCATTATCAAGCATCCACAGTTGGGTTATGGGTTTATGTTATATTATTATGTCAACTTTTAAACCAATAATATTACGGCAGTCTTGTTAATTATATTGCTAGCAGCACAACAATACATAAAGTGGTTGGTCAGGATGAGGTTGGTTTAATGCCAAAAAGATACCGAACCACAGTTGACTTTGCTGTTTCTCCCACCTGCCATGTAATACCACTCTGGTTTGTTCATCGCTATGATCCTCCCGAAGGAAACATCCGGAATATCCTCCTCCTCCTCCTCCTCTTCATCATCCTCTCCGATCTTCCCGGACTTTTTGCTCTCGATGTTGTTGGAGCGCTGGGAGTAGGTCCTCATCCTTGTTGGAGAATTTTGCTTTTTTATTAGGCTTGAAACGGATGAGCCAGACATGGTCCGAGATCGCTCACGATGGACAGAGTTCGATTCGGGTGGCTTGACGTCTATTAGTATTAAGAAAAATAAGGTTATTGTACCAGTTCAATGAAGCAGAGATACTATGATAAATTAAACTAGTTTTCTTTAAATACAGACGTGATATGTGCAACAGTTGGTTAAAAACGGCTAATAATAAACCCTTTTTTATATCACTTAAAATATTTTACAATGTAATACACCAAAGAATGATTGTCATGCTTGTAAGGATGCTCGTCAATTGTCAATACATTGGGTAAAGTCAAGGGAACTAAGACCCTAGTACGTCCTTTTTGTGATAATAATAATATCTAAAATAAAAATAAATGGGGGCATCCTTAGACACACAAATCACAATAGTTAACCTCATTGTTTACTACAAAGAACCAATGAAATATAGGATACTCCTGTTTAACCCCTGAGATATGAAAGAACATGCAATTGACCACATTATATTATACACTGTGTTAATTGAAATGGAGACAATACAACACTGGGGTTGAGGCAACGTCGCTAAAGGCAATGTGTCCCTTGCAAAAGAGCACAGTCGAGAATAGAAGTTGGTTTTAATACAAACACTTTACAGTCTGACTTGCTTAAAATGAATAATCTGGCCGGACTTAGACGAAACAAGGTTTTGACCAATATCGTCTTGCTCAGGAGTGTCATCTTTCTCTGCTGTCTCCTCAACAGCTGACTCCCCAGCAGAGTCCTTCTCTTCTGACTCCTCACTCTCTCTTCCAGCTTGCATGTTGATGAGGTTGCTATAGACTCCATCTTTAATGAGGAGCAGCTCCTCGTGGCTTCCCTCCTCCATGATCTGCCCCTCATGCAAGGCGAAGATCTTATCAGCGCTTCGTATGGTGGATAACCTGTGTGCCACCACCACAGTTGTGCGACCTGGAAAGGAACAGGTATAAATTTCAAAAGTACAAAGATAATGATATAGTTAGTGAGAATAAATTCAAACTACCCAGTTCCAACAAAGAATACAATAAGTTGTTCATGTTACAATTCTATTCTCACTTAAAAATCCAAATCGTGTTTAAACCCTAAAGTAGTGGATCTGATGTATCATACCTGCAGATGCTTTCTCCAATGCTTGCTGTACAACCGATTCGCTCTTCGTATCAAGTGCTGAGGTAGCTTCATCAAGTAGAAGAACTTTGGGATTTCTTACGATGGCACGAGCAATCGCAATCCTCTGCTTCTGTCCTCCACTCATCTGCCCTCCTCGTTCACCAACAAGTGTCTGGAATTTCTGTGGAAGAATGTATTGGTCTTATGTTTACTTCTGTTAGGAATTTATCTTTTATCTTACTTCGGGCAAGTTCATGATGAAGTTATAAGCATTGGCTTGTCTGGCTGCTTGCTCTATTTCTTCATTGGTGACCCCCTCTCGCCCCCAACGAATGTTTTCTGCGATACTTGTGGCAAAGAGGATGGGCTCTTGGGCAACAACTCCAATCACTTCACGAAGTTTACGAACATTTAGGGTGGAAACATCCTTGCCCCCAACCTCCAGTGACCCTTCCTGTAAAAGAAGCCGGAGTCAACACCAATGTTATATTAGTATGAAGCAACTGCTATTTGAGAGTGTCATTCAGCAAGTCATGTTATGAAATTTGTTTCACCCAAAATTTATATATCATATCATTTATACCTCGCCAGAGCTAATTATGAGTACACCAAAATTTATGAGTACACTAAAATTATGAGTACACTAATAAACTAAAATTGTTTTGGAAAATTGAATGTAAAATTTATGCAACATAAAAAATAATATTCCCAACAACCTCTTAATTTTACCTGCACATCATAAAATCGCTGAATGAGTTGTATTATGGTGCTTTTTCCACACCCGCTTTGTCCAACAAATGCCACCGTTTTGCCATGCTCCACAGTTAGTGAAACACCTTTAAGAATCTGTTAAAATAAAAAAGTTATCTAATAATCACTAATTTGAGTTTTTCCACTTAATTTTACTATGAATTAAAAAGACAAATTAAATACTTATATTTTTAGTCAAACAAATTGTTATACCATGGTTTTCTGTTTAAATATACATATGATGTAAGTGCAAGAAAACAGTGCAATTTCCTTAAAAAAGGTAGCAAACCACTAGTACAGTGGATAATGTTAGAGTCACAATCAGGCACACTGTATGTATTAATTAGTTATTTTCTGCTCAGTTAAACAATTATGTTCTTGGGCTATATGTTGCCTTTAACCAATGACTTCAACTCTAAAATATTAAATTTAGAATTGTTAACCGTTCTATTAAAAAAACACATTTTAACTAATTTACTTGCAAAACTACTTTGCTAGCAATGTACAGAAAAGCAAGAAAAGAAAAGCAAGAAAAATTATATTTTCAATAATTAACAAAGATTAGTTTAACAATCAAAATAGTGTTTTTGAAAAAGGCTTGTTCTCTTAGTAATGCTAATTGACATTAAATACTAGAACATTTAGTTTCACCTCTACTTCCGGCCGAGATGGATATGTAAAACGAACATTCTTTAGTTGGATTGATCCACTGTCCGGATTGGGGGAATCCCCATCTTTGGAAAACGGGTCGATGACTGGCTTTCGATCAATAATGTCAAATATGTTGTAACCGGCTGCTTTGGCGGCAGATAACGCTTCCAAATAACTGCCACCCTAAAATAAAATAAAATTCAACTACTTTAATTGGGTGTTTTATGCAAAGAAAACAAGGTTTACTTTTGTGTTAGTTGTTTATTTGTGGTTATATCAAACAAACATATAAAAGATTCAGTCACAGTCCACTTTTATATGACTGAATGTTGAACCAATAAAATCACAAAGATTTACAAAACCATTATTTAAAGACTAATCCAAAGTATTCTCTTAGCATTTTGCCTTACCATTCCAAGCGCAAATGCAGCAATGAGAATGTTTAAGAACGACGTTATCATGTTCCCGACTGCAATTTCCCCGTTTAGCACTAGGGTTGTTCCATACCAGAAGGAGAGTCCATACATTCCAAACATGGAAAGGTATAGTAATCCCATACTGAACCCAGTAAATAAGCCGCCTTTGATTCCCACTACTTTGGCGTCTCCAAGGTTGTGAGTGTACCTGTATAAATGGATCTTAGTTTTTATTTTAAAAGTGATAAAACCGTTTAACAGACTTGTGTAGCAGACCGTAGTGTTTTTGAATCTGTTATATGTAAGCAATAACAAGTTAATAACAAAATTAATGAATAGGAAGTCATGAAAGGAAAATACTGGAGTTGTATAGTCTGGTCATACAAAATACAGTAAATGAACCGTTAATTAATAGAAATACCATATTTTCTTCATTTGTAGTCGATATAAACAAGCAATAACCTAATAAATTATGTAATGTAAACTGCAAGAAAACTTGCCTTACTATTCATGTTAATAGCTTGACCGACATAACTTTTAAATGATTGTTTTAACTTCTGTATATATTGATATTTTACCTACAGCAGCACAGACAACACACTAATAGCATCACAAACACACCTACTATTAAATGTTTACCAAATTATGATCAATGTTTCAAAAGTTACTGAAGTTGCCTTCACATCTGGTGACTAAATAACTCATAATCATATTACATTTTTTTAATTTGAGCATTTTAAAAGGGCTAATTGAGCTCATATAGTTTGTTTATAGAATGTGCTTTTAAATTTGGGTAGACTTGTGATTTCCAGTGTAAAAGCCAATATTTCTAAGTCATAAGCTGGACTGGAGTCTTGCTTTGTGTGTGACAATGCCCCTGGATTTTTCCATCTACAGATCTAAACATGCATATCAGAAACTTCCTGTCAAGAAAGTCGTATTCCTAAACTTTAACCAACTGGATCAGTGGTTCCCAACCTTTTTTAGTGTCGGGGCCAAATTTCAAATTTTAGAATACGTATGGAGCCGCATGAAAACACTCATGAAAACATGAAAACACACTGCTTTAGGAAAACAATGACGTAACAATAGCAGCCTTTTCACAACTTTCCTTGCCTCTTTTATTAACTATGAAGTTAAATATTAACTATGAAGTTAAAAACTTTTCCCAACCTTTAAACTAAGCAAGGGTAATTTTAGAATACTAATTTTATTTTTTTTTTATTAGAATCAGATTCTAATATTTTTTAGGGGATTTTCTAAGGTCAATGAGAGCCGCAAGAAGGCTAGCTGGCAGCCGCAGAGCCGCGGTTGGGAATCACTGGACTAGATCATATTTTCCATGACTACTTAATTCGGAACTGTGGACCAAAATTACCTGTCAACTTCTACTATCTTGGCATCCGAATGCCACGACGGTCCTGATTGCAGAAATCGCCTCTTCCGCTATAGTTCCAGCTGTTGCATATGCTGCCAATTCTTTCTTAGTATAAGTAGCAGTCACCTAAAATAGGTGGTTTAGTAATTAAAGCGGTTGACTAAATGTTCATGCAAGCAAACACTGATCGTTATTGAAAGTTACAACCGAACTTTATAGATACTTTCCATGTTTTCTACCATACTTTTCGTGCTTCTACCAGTGATTTAAGCTTTATGGAATAAGAGCACAGCCGTGTGAAGACTTGTAGTGGACATTCGCGGTTTATATAATATTTTTTGCACATTGTATTAAGTTATATTAAAAGTGTTGTAATGGGCGCTTAATGCGCGCACAGCTGTTGACTTGCCAATCATTTCCTATGAAACAGACTATAATCCAAAAAAACACTTACTTTATAATTCTTCCCACACATTGCGCCATACAAGCGCCTGTGTAAAAACCTATTGTATCAATTTATTATCAGAAACGCGTTCTGAAATGTAGACAAGCACTGCCTGCTTGAAGATGTCATCTTCAAGCATGTATAATGAACCAGTTTAACTGTACGAATTGTATTGTATCAGATTGCAATATATTAATAAAGAAGTTTTTTATTGAGTCCGGATTGCCATCTATTTTAGTCATGGCTGAGGTATGTTAGTTGGGGCAACCTCATGCCAGAATTAGTTCAAGCATTAGGCCCAAATTCAAGCATGACAATAAGCAAAATAAGGAAGACCCCCACAGACTTATAGCACATTAAATTTTTTTGTAAAACTGAAACCCACCGTAAACATAAGGCCTGATGCGATACCGAGCAGTGGTGCTACCGCCAGTGTCACAAGCGCTAATTTCCATGTGTAGCAAAAACCGACAATGATACCAGTCAGTGACATACTGCCATACTGAATCACCATAGAAACCTTTTGAGCCATTCCGTCTTTGATTTTGCTGACATCACTGTATAAACAACATACAAATGAACTCGTTTAATACATAAAAATCTTTTCTTGACAAAATGTTGTAAAAACAAATACTCAAACTTTCTTGTGCATATTACAAACTGCATGGTTTGTTTTTTCCAGGCAATAAATTTAGACAGAAGTAGTTATGAGGAGATATGTGGTTTAACCCCACAATAGTGGGAGTAGCAAATGTTTAGATCACGGCATGTGCCATGCACAACATGGTCATTAATCAGGGTTGAGTTTGAATGAATTTTTTTTTTGTTTAAATTGCAATTCTCTTTTATTTAAGTTGGTTGGGTAAATGTCTAGCCGTTTTATACAAGTGATTCTAGTGTAAGATATATATAAAGAGGTATTTTTTTTGTGTACACAATGTAATCTTATTTAAATGAAACTTTCAGATCTTTATAACAATTCTAGATAAGAAAACACTAATCCAAAACAATTTTAGGGTAATTAGTTATTTATACATCCCAAATGCTATGCTTGCCAAAGCAGATTAGTAATTAAGGTTTTTTAAAGAAATGACAAATAATCTGTTGTAAATGATGTTTTGCCCTGCAATTCGCATAGAATGATTGCTTAACTTGAACATTTGAATATTTTAGGAAGGACTTCATGTGTGATTTATATGAAATAGCAAGGGAAAATATTATTCGAATACCAGTATTTGAATAACAGGACATTCAAATGTCAGGATTCTGTTATATCGCTCTTTTGAATACCTTCACCGTTCGACTTACAATCATTTGAAGCTGACTCTGTCATAAATAGACAAAAAATGAAATAAAAATTGACGAAAATAGTTTGCAAGCCTACATATAAAATACTACGTTAGCCTATATAGTACTTTGAAAGTCGGGCATTCAATTCCCCAGAAGATTTAACATCATGAAACGCCATGTCTTGCCGCAATACTGAGCGAAAATATTCGGTTCGAATATGCTTGCTTTGCCTGTGGGATTTGAGGGTTAGTAAACTGGTGAATGGAGAAAGTTCTGTTAAATTCAACTTAAAATAAAAAAACAAATCAATGAAACTAAAATAAAAAACTAATCAAAATAAAATAAGTTTTTTTTATTATTACATGATAAGAATGTCAATTAGGAATAGACAAGAATTGTTAAAAAAAAACATGTCTGCCTACCTAGTAGCAGCAAGAGACCAAGTGCCAACTTGTATAGAAGCGAACACCACAACGGCGCAAGCCACATACACAAAATATAACACAAACTTTACACTTTTGTCTTTGAAAGCATAGAACTCTGGAGCAATTGTGGCGTTCCACACTCTGAAAATATGATGCGTGTGGTCAACTGTGTGGCTATTTGGCTTAGAGGTAGTGCGTCAAATCTTCGGCAGACAGAGTTGTAATTACTGTTCGGCCATTTAAATGGTAGCAAACATGTCATATTATCTGCATAAGGGCCTATTTAAGATTGACGAACTGAGAAGAGACCTTTTTACGGAAGGTTTGACCACAAACTAGGGCAATATCTCCAAAATATAAAACACATTGCAATAGCTTAGGTGATTGTGTACACAAGGAAATCTGATGATTTAGTTTAGTTTAGTTTATTTATTTTTTGCCCCAGTTTTTAAAAATGGCAAACGAATATAATCACGATACAGGAGCGGGAAAAGACGGAAAACGAACAGTCGTTAAAACATGTCATTAAAGGGAAAAAAAAGATATAAATTAATAAATATAGCGCACGCGGCCGCCAAACCCATATTGAGCCCTGAAGAAGAGTGTGCAGTAAAGCGCGACCAGTACAGTGGGGGAGCCGGCTTTAGGAGAAGGTGTGGCCCGAAAGCGTGGACCAGAGTGGAAAAAGAAAAAACACCTAAAATGAAATTACACTAATGTCAGATGACACTATTAGTTTCAAGCACACAATAAATATTCTTATTATGACACACTAATTGCATAACACTAATGCATTTGATTAATACTTATTAATGAGTGTAAAAAAAGGATCACTACGGTAGTGCACCATAAATAACAAAAAAGAAAAACACAACAAACAAAATGTTAAAATAAATAAATAATAAATAAAAAAAATAAATAAATTAAAAGCAAGCCAAAGAATGGTTGCTAGCAAATGAAAAATATAAAAGATTGCAGCAAGGATACGATTTTATTAATGCAAATTTGTTGTGACATATTAGTTATTATTGACTGCCATCTTCATCTAGGATCACGCTGCCAACTCTCTAACAGTAAATTGGAGGAGAAAGAAGCCGAAGAAGACACGAAGAAGACACAGACGACCTTCTCCTTGTAGATGAAATTACCGTGCCCGGATATCTGGAACAATGGTGTCTTGGCAGTATAGTTGTAAAAATGCTTCAAGACAGTTAAGAATGGAAATATGGATAGAAATAAAAAGAGGTTAGGAAACAGGGTGGTGTGCAATCAGATGGTGAGAAATATTTTAAAAATCCAAAACAAGTAGGAAGACTGAAGTGACAAGCTTAAAAATACAGAGCTCTGTTAGGGCCAGCAAAAACTATTTCAGAAAAACAAAACCAAGTGTACCGCTAACCAAGTAACAGAGAATACTGTAACAAAACATCATCATAAATATAACTTGTGTTTGTGTAAACAAATCAATATTGTTTGCATGCAAAGGAAGTCAAGACTGTGAACTAAAGTGGTGATCATAATTTAAAAAAAGCAAAATCTGGAAACTATTTATGCATGTAATTTTATTAGAAATAATCAACATGTGAAAAGAAATGCATGCAGGTGTAAATATGTGCAAAAGAATAGATAGGGTAAAGGAATCAATTGGAATTTATTTGGGCAAGGGGTAAATGGAATTTTTAACATACAAAGGGGATTTTTTGGGTGTTTTAACAAACAAAGGGGCGAAACTAGGGAAGCGGATGAGGGTCTTCCAAGAGGGGTTGTTTGACAGCTTTGGTAATCATTTTAGGTGATTATTAATATAGTAGGCTTCTAAGCCCCTTTATGTTCCATCTAAAGGAATAAACATAAATACACTATATTAGAGAGCAAGTTTGATTTTATATGGTCTTAAATAGTAATCAACAACCAGAATATCAACTGTCAACGGAAATTTTTGAGTAATAGCATGGTGTTTTTGTTTCCAGTAAACAGATCGAAGGCTTTATGTCAAATTTTTGCTTATGCAAAGATACAGAGAAAAAAATAATGTTCACCATTGATTAAAGTGCAGCTAAAGCAGAATATACTCACGATTCATTCACGTTGGTGAGATTAAGCCCATAGCATAAGTTGTACTGGAATTGACACTTGGCATAACGGCCAAAATTGGTGAACTCAGATGTAAGCTTACCAAAGATAATGAAAAACGCAGAAAGACCGGCTCCATGAATGGCACCAGTCAAACTACCAACGACCATGAGAAAAATATCCAAGCTGTCAGCATACCGAAACTAAGGATAAAGATAGACTGTTAAATATTATTAAGATTTTATTATTATTCTAACAGATTTTTTGTGTTGTCTGTGTTTTTAAAGGCCCTTAAAATATATGTGTGACAAAAATAGAAATCGCTCCCAGGCTTACAAAAGTTATGTGATGATCAGGCAGTAAAAAGTGTACCGTACCTATTGTTATTAACACAATTTTATACTTTTAAAAACTGGACTCTTAAACAACATTGAGTTTCATGATGAGTATAAATTATTCATTGTCGATTTCTGTTTTAGCCAGTAAAAATGAAACACCAAACATTTAAAAAGAAATAAATCTTACTAGTTTGTAGTAGGGAATTGTCTTTATTTCTTCCTTTTTCTTCTTTTCATCATTCCCGCTGCTTTCGGACTCCATTGACCCACTGGCTTGGCTGCTGGATTTAACCTAGTCTCAATTGGTTAAACACTGGGGAAAATAAAATAAATGAATTGATTTATGTGGATGATATCTATATGACAACAACATATCATATGTATAATTTAGAACTTAAATATGAAATACGGGGTAAATCATTTATGTACAGAAAATATCAATTGGAGTATAGAATGTTCGGTAACACCGCAGAATTTTGTGTATTTTACGGCTGTGTAGTAAAGTCTATTTGTTAAGTAATTTAAATGATGTCAGTTGTTTTCCCCTTCTTCTTTATTGTTCAATAATACTTTAAGAACAACTCAATAAAATGGTTTTAATAGGTCAAGGAATTATTTGGCTTTTTATCTGCATCTAATAATAATTTGCCTGAATTTTACCAACCGGT
>CH002410.1:143596-154945 GCA_000149265.1 Ciona savignyi | reverse complement strand
ATTATGTCAGCAAGTATACAAGAAATCAGATGTGCTTGAGATAAGTCGTGAAATGGTCACCAACATGGCACAGCATGCTGTGGATAGGGGTGCATTATTTATGTGTCTGTGAAGTGCTTACATTTTTGTTTTCAATACGGTTATGCTTATGTTTAGTTCAAAACTACGGTCAGTGGTTGGAAATTTGTATTTTAGCTCTTGAGCGGCCTGTTTAGAAAGGTAATTATTATCCCGGTGAGTAGGCAAATTCATGGGGCATTACAATATAGGCATACCCCAAAAGACTACATACACACTGTCATATGATGTGGCTGTTGCAGTATGTTGTAGAAAAATAGCTTTATTTTTTGCCCAACTTATTGATTCACTGGGATGAAGGTACCGCTATTTAACAGACAAACAACTGCTGTTTTCAACCATACAACTACCAGAATAAGGTGCTTGTATTCCAGCACAAAACAGACTCTAGTTGTTCTTAAAGTGTTGTAACCCAGGAAAAAATAAACACCGTTTTAAAAATGTACTTTTCCAGTTTTGTCAGTCACTAAATGAGATCACGCCACCTCTCAGTAAAGACTTATGTCCGGGTGGTCAACTGTACAACCTAATGGTTAACTGCCACAAAGAGCCAAAAGAAGACAAAATCTACAGCTTCCCAATCGAGCATCTACAGTGCAAATATGACAAGGAAAAGAAAAGGTGATAAATGATGGATTCTTTTGTTTAACATGCCGTTTCTGCTTTACCAACAAAACGGGTTTTAAACAGTAAAGTTTAATTTAAAAAAGGTTTTTTATTTAGACTTGTGGTTTTCGAGTATGTCTGCCCGAAATGTGACAAAGCACTTCGTGAGGTGAACAAAATGGGTGTGGTGGCATACAGAAATGGTGATGTCACAGTCTCTTCCAGCACTTCCTCTGCAAAATGTGAATCTGGCCAGAAATATTACTGGGAGGGAAAGGAGTACGATAACCATCCAGAAATCTTTTTTATCAATGTGGAGTGGGGGGATAGGTTGGTTAAAATGAAGGTGAGCCCCATATTAAAGTAAAGGATGAAGAATTATTGGTGATTTTATTATCATTTTGATCTAAATGGTATAAAATATTTCTGTTTATCCCAACAGATATGAAAACATGTGAATACATGGATAATTGTCAGCTTACCCTTTGTCCATCAATGGGTTACCATAGTTCTTGTAGTGTTTGTACTTTTGTGATTTCGCTGCAATAACCTTTTAGGCGATGCTGTAACTAACTTATTTAACAGGCCGCACTTAAATAAATACGGCATTCAAAGATACAAGTGACATAAAATACGACTATACTGGTGGTTATTATACCATGCCAACTTTCAAAAATTTAAAATATAAAGTTATAATGATCAGATGTGGCTTTAAAACACAATCAATATTTAAAACTGAAGTTCTGTTTGTTATATTAAAGCAGGATGTTCATTGCATATGAGATCATCAAGGGATGTGCTTTTAGAACCTATTGATTCCTGAATTTTTGTTTTTAGGTCAGCTGTATTGTGGATAACTTATGCTTTTGTTGGTATTGGGTACATTATAAGTCATGGGTGGTTCTTATATACATAGATAATTGTATTAAAAGATTAGTGGTATAGTTTATTTTTGTCAACTTATCGCATAATACAGATTAAAAATTTGATGTCCAAAAATATTGATTACTTTTCTGTTCGAAAAATAAAAATATTGACGTTTTTATGTTTCTTTATCTAACAGATTACCTGGTTCTATGGAGATTCAAACCCAGAGTACAACAGCAATGCTACAGACGTGGCAAGGGAATTAGTGGAAGAACATTTTCCTGGGGAATTTGGTGTCGGAATGTTGGTTGAACAGATAGCTACTAAACTGAGGTGCATGACATGTATGCTAAATTCAATTAATGGAGAAGAGTTTCATGAGATGACCTACCAAGAAGTTCCAGATAGAAAACAAAGTACATTGAAAAAAGAGGATTCTGCATTAGTTCAGAAAAAGCGACCAGCAAAAATGCCTAAGACTAAACCTGCAACAAAGCAAACTGAATCCAGAATGGAAGTAGAAGTTTCCCCTACAAAGACAAAAGAAACTGGAAAGCAAATTATAAAAATTTCTTCATCAGGTTTGGACAGTACGATTACTGTAAATGATGAAATTGATTTAAACGAACTGAAATCCATTATTTCTACGACTTTAAACATTCCCGTTCATAATCAAGTCCTAAAGCTCGGATATCCACCAAAGACACTGGGCCCATCAGAAGGTCCGCTTGGGTTGAAGACCGGTGACCTGATCAAAGTTAGCGAAAAAAGCTCTGGTATAAGATGTCAAGCAACCAAAACATAACCCTAATCCCTCTCATGCCCAAGCAAACTAAAAGTGTTACAAACGTATCATCGCCCAAACAGTCGAACACCTGATTTCCAACCACCAGTGTTGGATCGGCAATCTCGTCTAAACAAAGCTCTTCATAACATTCGTATTGAACAGAGTCAAAGCAAACATAAAACAATGTGGGATTTTGCTGTCGAGAGACCTGAACTTTTTACCAAAGGTGGGGTGTTCTACAAGCAGTTCGAGCGTGATATAGGGCTGAAAGATGGCTTCCACTGTCAGCTTCCATTAATTCCCAATAAGCTGTTTATGTTCAGTGAAAAAAATGACAGAGTTGAGCTATGCCTGGAACCACGTGGCCATTTCCCGGTAAACAAAGAAACAGATAAACTGCTGTTCGGTTTATCATCCGCTCAAACCAAAGTGGCTCCAGGTTTTGGAATGTTAGGGGATTCTCCAGCCACTTTGCCCAAAGAGGATATTTTAGCTGAACGAGAAAAGCTTCAAAAACTTATAAAGAAAGAAAGCGCTTAAATTGAATTACCACCGGCATTGTACTTTTGTATATTTGTTTGTATGTTTCACTGATAAAACCAGTATTCGATAAAAATGGGGGCTGCCATGGATCAAATATGATAAAAAGAGTGACAAAACTAGGTGTATAACAAGTTAAACAGACCGAATTTAAAATAGGTGCATTTACCTTTCAAGAATTTGTAAAAAATTTTTAGTAAAGTAGTATTCCAAGGTAGAATTATTCTTTTAACTCACTTCTAATGCATAATACTATGCAATGATATTCAACATGTTTTATTTATTATTTTTTTACCTTTTGTAAATAACTTTCATTTTCCGATTGTTAGTCAGGCTAAGCTGTAAGCACCAACAGTTTTTAATGGCAACCTTGGTAAAACTGTAAAATAAGTTATTTTTCTTTTCTTCTGAAGTGCAATTGTAGGTCTACTCTTTTTTTACCAATAAATTTAATTTTTATGTACCACATTTTCTTTTAATTAATCTACGAAGAATCTGAACAAATGCATATCCAAAAAGATAAAAATGTAAGGCACAAAACTGGAAATGTAAAAAGGGTTTTGTTCCGGTACAAATAAATTTAAAAACAAAAATTATGCAATATTTGGACTATTATCTTCTACTTTTTAATTTGGTTTGAAAATAAGCAGGAGCTGCTTCATACAACCAGTCTGGGTCTACAACACAAAGATCACGCATGAAGCATTTGC
Organism: Ciona savignyi; assembly: GCA_000149265.1. Taxonomy (NCBI): domain Eukaryota; kingdom Metazoa; phylum Chordata; class Ascidiacea; order Phlebobranchia; family Cionidae; genus Ciona; species Ciona savignyi. The sequence continues at coordinate 151,357 of CH002410.1, read as the reverse complement.
TTGTGTGGATCAATTCGCGATACACTACGTAGGAAGGTTTTGACTGAAACAGGCACGAGGATGGGTGGATATGAACTATCTCGTTTGATTCTATTACTTTGTATGTTCCATCTGATTGCAACTCAGCAGCGTTAGTAAACAGGGCATGGGCTGTGCAACGCCGCAACACTGCCATATCCCTTTGGTTTGAGGTGATGGAAATATTCGCTTTTATGCATAAAGTCCTCAGCTGCTTTCGGATATCGAAAACTGTGCTCATATTGCGATGGTTGATGTAGTTCTCATAACTCCACGTCTTGCTGCCTTTGCTCTGCTTAAAACCTCTGTAAATGTTGAGGAACATTACAAAGTCTCCTTCGTTTGAGGTAAATTTTCTTCGAATGTCTAAAGCAACCTCTCTTTTAGCCTGTGGAGTATACAATACACTCTCAACAGACAACATAGAAACCAAACTAAGCATCTCTTCAACACAGGTATGATCAACAGCACAAACTATTGCTTTGCTAAGTTTCGGTTCCAGTGGAAACGCGGCCATTTTACGACCTAGTGAAGTCAGCTGGTACGAATTTTCCCCTGATTCCACCACCGCTCCTAGCAAAGACAGTTCACTAAATGCTGAGGTTATTGAATCTTTAGAAGGTGGGTCAATAAAATCAAAAGCGTGTACATCAACTATACCAATGGCCATCAATTGAAGAATAGTATTGCTTACATTACAGCGCTGAATTTCCGGCACAGTGTTTGGAAGAAAATTGAAATACTGTCCCTCGGTGTAAAGTCTGCACACAACGCCAGGTCTTTCCCTGCCGGCTCTGCCAGCGCGTTGCCACGCTTGAGCTTGTGAAATTGACTGAACTGACAAAACATCCAAATGTGTTTTGGCATTGTAGCTTTTTGCTTTTACTTTACCAGTGTCGATTACAAACTTTATGCCCCTTATTGTCACAGAAGTTTCTGCAATATTTGTTGACAAAACAATTTTTCTAGAGCCAGGCGGTGTAGGTTTGAATGCTTTAAGTTGCAAGGTATGAGGTAAAGATGCATACAATGGACAGACAATAAGTTTCGGTAAACTTAAAGGCAAAGACAACTGCAGCTCTTTTATGGTTTCCACAACTGATTCAATCTCTTCTTGGCCCGTAAGAAAAACAAGGATATCATCTTGTGCTGGCTCTTCTTGATGAAGTTGTAATGCTGCTATCAATGCAGAATTAACATAATCACTCTGCACTTCCCTTGTGTAATTTATTTTGATTGGGTGCAATCGGCCCTCGACATACAGCACAGGGGCATTACTGAAATATTTGGCGAAATGGTCCACATCCATGGTTGCAGACATCACAATAAGTCTCAATTTTCTATAATTTTCAGCTTTTCTTTGGACTTGCGCTTGCTTAACAATCCCGAACAGTACATCAGTGTGAACTGTGCGCTCATGTGCTTCGTCCAATATTATAATGGAGTATTTTTTCAAAAGCCGATCCCCAATCGACTCCCGAAGAAGCATGCCATCGGTCATGTATTTTATTCGTGTTTGCGAACTAGTGGAGTCATCAAACCTGACACAGAATCCTACTTTTTCACCAACCTTTGTGTCCATTTCGTGAGCAACCCTCTGTGCTATAGTAATAGCAGCAACTCTCCTTGGTTGTGTGCATGCTATCAACCCATTTTTATGCAGGCCACAGTTATATAGAAACTGAGGGATTTGTGTGGTTTTGCCGCTTGCAGTTTCGCCAATTATAATGACGGTTTCAGATTTCGTTATCTCCTCAATTAGCCGGTGGCGAACGGCGAATATTGGAAGATCGTTTCGTGCAGAATTCGTCACAAAACCATTTACTTCGTTCATGTTTACCCTTCCTGCACAATTAATATGATTGAAGTCGTAATGATAATTTTATAAATTTATACATGGTAAGAAATTTTTGAAAAAATGGATAGTAAGTATATACGACTCCAGTACAACACACTTTAATAACACACCGGTAGTCCAAACGTCATCACATGGTATTCTGAAGAATGGGATAGGATATTTATGTTTATCCCCGTGCATGTAAAAACCAAGGGGGTTAACACACAGGCAATCGTCAGATCAACTTCCACCCACTGTTGGGTTACCGGAGCTATTGCAGTGTGTTGTGCATGATACATACATTCCTTCAATTTGGTAGAACCTATTAATTTGCTGGTTTTAGGCAATGTCCGTTAAGTTCCCAAGGACACAACCGACTAGTTAGCAACCTTTTGGTTGAAAGGTATCGTACCGGTACTAAACCACCAGACTAACCGGTCTGGTAATGACATGAGGCATGAGCGTTGTGAAAAGGTATATCATGAGCGGAAATAAGTATTTTTGTCACTAACATGAGTGAAAAGGGTTAGTTTTAGTTTAGTTTATAAGGTTATATCATGATATAGCCCATCTGCCTGCTGATATACCCCGCTTATGTTAGTGACAAAACACCCACGCGCCCCTCTAAGCCCAGTATGGAAAGCATGGCAAGTGCACCCGCGATATTTTTTAAACTATCATAAATGCACCCGAAAAAAATCGTAAAATGCACCCCTGCTAACCTGCACTTGCTATATAAAAACAAACCATTCGTCAACGATTAACGCATTCAACGCAGCCCTAATACGACTAATCGTACGCATTCAATAAAAAGCACAGTTAATATAAGCTTTCCCCTAACCCAGGAAACGTCGATTAAGCATTCGATGCAGTAGCGGCCAGATTAATTCGCACAAATAGTCTCGAACACTGATACGTACGGTAGTTTACCTAAAGCGAGAAGGAAAACGAACATGTTTATAGGTTAGTTATCGAAAAAAATACATCAGTGTTCTGTTTAAAATGCAAACGATTTATTTACTGAGCTATTGAGACTAGTTTTAATCCTAAACCTGAAACTCTAATTAAATTTTATCCGTTAGGACTGGATTAAATCGATTGAATGGTCATGGGTACGATATGGGAATTCACATTTCAAAAAAATATGGAACATTAAGTGCTTTCCAGAATTGATTAATTGATGCAAACTTAAAGTCCAAAACAGAAAAATATTATTTATTGTACCGTGTATTTCTATTTCGGCCGTTTCTATAGGTTTACGAAAGTTCCAACAGAGAATTGACGATAATATGTAACGTAATTGTAATTGCTTGGTATATCTGCACTATGCATTAGGATCGTGCACCCGGTTGTCGGGATCGTGCACCCGGCGGTCGGGGTTGTGCACCCGCGAGATCTCGTCGAGATCTGCCATACTTTCCAGACTGGCTCTAAGCTCTAGCTCTAGGTGTGATTGCAAAACATTGAAAACAGAAAATATGAAAAAAACAAATAATTACAGTCAAACGCTTTTTAAAGCTTAATTGACATACAAATTAAACAAAATATTAACCCATGCTGATTCTTTTCCGTTTTATAGAACTCGTCTTCGTTGCCTTTTACCAGTCAGACATTCTGGCACACTTTTTCACCATCAATACGGCAAAATATGACGTCACAGTGTGCAACCTGGAATCAAAGTACTGTATGGTAGAAATGATTCGTGGCATTAGCGCAGAGTTCAAAACCGAATTTATAATATACAATAGTTATAACATTAAATGGTCCAAAAAATTACACAACTATATGAAATAAAACTTCTCAAGCGTTTAAAACACATCGCAATAGCTCTTGTATTCAGAAGATGGACACAAGGTAATCTGACGACTCCCCGTGTAAAAAAGCCACCTTGTAATATCTAGGTAATTTTACGATTGCTCGTATTATAAGTCGTTCGCGTTTTCCCATTCGATTGAAAGGCGACGCACTTAACCGTTAGACCAACGGGCCAGACAATAAAGTATGGATAATGTAAGCTTATACTGGAGATACAAACGTTACTTGTGCCGCATGGAGCATAAAACGTACCACTTAAATCATGCGAAATACACAGGGACTGTGCGTTGCTAAGTTCCGTGTAAGGATTATCCAAATATAAAGAGATAAACAAACCATGCAAACCAAAACGTGATCAGTGAGACGTATTTTTTGCTCATCTCTTATTACTGCTGGATCCCTAGGAGCGCTATTGAATCGCTTGGGGCGTTGAGGTTGGAGTTAAAGTTAGGGTTAAGGTTAGGGTTAGGGTTAGAGTCAGGGTTAGAGTTAGGGTTATAGAGTTCCAAGCATTCGATCTAAGCGATCCAAGAGATCCTGTAGTAATTAGAGGCATCCGTTTTTTGGTAAGAGATAAAATATTACGGTTATGTAGGAAGTCTATAATATCTACAGTCCACACCTCAAATTCAGTAAAACGGATACTGTTATCTGACCCGGTTTTGTTAAGAGGGTTGAACAGCTGATAATAGAACTATTCTCCAAGAAGTGGCGCATATTGCCTGTCACTATTTCACAGGCGTTTAGCACCCCTACTTTTCTTTATGCTTTTATCGGGGCAAGCGCATTTGGCCGCTAGTCGCTAAACCAAAAGGTCACTTTAGGCTGTCCTTTCCAGTTTGTGAAGTCGGTGCTTGTCTAAGTCTGACTCCAGTAACTTGCAGCATAAAATCAGAATGTAGACTATAGACGCACGGTAATACTTTATTCTGTAAGCTGCATTCTATTACTTAGAATGCAGCACGTAGTATAACGCGAATGGTGACAATATCATGTACGGTATACACAACAATATATATAGCAAGAAGTAAAGAACTTTGACGCCCATCTTAATTGCGATAATGACTGGCGTCTTAAATACAAAGGGGTGTAGTTGTCGTAAATACGACGCAAATGACTTGTTAGATATACGTCGTTCACATACGGGTTCTACAAACATTACACGTGATTATTATACACAAACAATTATATGAGTTCCCGAAAGCATCGATTCACCACATATCTCCCTTTTTCCAGGCTTTTTTAAACAAAGTATTATGCCTATTCTCATTGTGGTGAGATTCGATGTTGAGGGAAAATTCCTGATCGCCTTTCGCAGCACCACGTAGAATTCATTCGCACCTGCAAAAAACTAATAGACCATGGTTGGGCAATCAAACGCCAGGCTACACAATTATGCATAATAATCTGGTGCAATGTCTGTGAGTGCGTGATTTTATTGTCGTGTAAAAATGCAGTAGTTGTGCCATCTCATAATCACAGCAGCAACGCTACGACTTAAACCACAAGACCCATTTAATGCTATACTTTTGCCAACCAGTTAGTCAAACCGAAGCGTAGTCTACATATCGGGTGATACTTAAAAGTCGACATACAAACAATCAAGCTAAAGAACAGTCTCACTGTGGGACAGGTAGAGAAAGAAATACCAATCTATAAATAGGAAGGAAATCAGAAACAATCAACACATGGCATGTTATAAGTCAGTGACACGAGTCGGAAAACGTTTATGAACTACGGGACGCAATATTCAAACATACGCTACACGTCGCGGTAGGTTCTACGTACAGACAGTGTGACTCGACGCGGAATAGGTGGGGCTATCGTTACACGTTCTGGAATTCGAGGAGCGCTCGTAACTCGTTGAGGTATGGGTGGTGCAATAGGCAATACGTTGTGGTCAGTGCGATCTAGGATATCCTTATCTTTAAGTTGCACCGAAACATTACAAACGGGAAGGACAGCCGTAGCTAATGCATCAACCTTGGCGGTACGATTAACAATCGGAAACGAATCACTTAGACGGTAAGTCTCACCCTCTTTTTCATACCGAGTAGAATTGTCGGGTCTATTGTTTAAAAGGGAGGACTTCGAAACACATGAAACCACGGTGGGAAGCGTAGAGCGACAATATGCATTATATTTAGGCGCAGATATGCCATTTACACAAACTAATTTGTGCGTACCCTGAAAACGTACGTCAGAAAAGTTATTATGCCTAGGAGACCGGACAAGGCGACAATTACGCAGGTCCGCGATAAAACCAAAATATCGTAAGAAATCCCGACCGAGAACGGGATGCCGTACATTACCAATACGAAATCTCCAACGAAATACACCGACGTCCTTAAATGATATAGAGACTTGTTTATGACCAGACACTCTAATATTAGTGTCGTTCAACGATAGGGCGCAACAAGCGGGATTATATAAAGACATTTCATTATCCATTGGAGGCACAGTTGAAAATTCCTCACTTTCGTCAACTAAATAGTGTATTCCACTCTTTTTATCAAAAACAAAGAAAGACCCAATACGATCGGATTCAAATGTTCGTTTAGAACACAATCTAGAAACGCGTTCACGCCTACGAATATTTGTCTTTCGCACTTGGCGACGACCATTTACGCCAAATTTGCAACAAAAACATAATTTAAACGGCGCGTCAACATTACTACTACACAACAGACAAGAGTTAACCTTAGGCGCGCCTGTTTGAATACTTGGCAGGTTGCTGTATAAGCGAAACTTAGGGTCATGAGGCAAAATATCGTTAGCGCTACTAACCATTTTCTGAGACGGTGTTCGTTCAATTGTAGATGGTGACGGTTTGTTCTTTCTGTTTTTAAACCTGTAAAGTGAGACACCGATATTACGCATCATTGTAGTATCCAAGTATCAAAAGACCAAACCCAGGACTACAAGTTTTTGCAAGTCAGATTAAGTTAACCACGTGGCTCTGTATAGCAGTTATAGTAAGCACACACAATAACCTAGCAATTAGTATTTGAAATAGGCAGGAGCAATAACTTAAAAAAAACTAAAAACTGTTAATAAAATAATTTAAAAATAAAATAAAAATACACTCCTGATCGTAGAGAATTTTCTTTCTTCGTTCGTCGGAATTCCAACGGCGAAGCTTAACTTTGGGCTGTAGCAATCAATTTCTTGTACGTTGTTTATGCAGATCCTGTCGAGGTCTTGGCTTACTCGGGTGAATTAGACAGTTTTTAATCTTGAACAATAGACGGTAACGTTCGTTGCTCGCTGACTTGAGTCAATGATGACAAAACTTTAGGCGGCTTCTTCTGCAAACAGTTCTAGGCGGTATCTTCAAGTTTATCTCTCTTTAAGCGGATTTTTTCTTGATTCCTCTTACAACTTCGAAATGAAGCTTGCGGTATACACTTTTCTTCGGGAAGGTTGCGTGTTCATATCACGTCGGGTGCAACAATTTAGCACCCCTACTTTTCTTTATGCTTTTATCGGGGCAAGCGCATTTGGCCGCTAGTCGCTAAACCAAAAGGTCACTTTAGGCTGTCCTTTCCAGTTTGTGAAGTCGGTGCTTGTCTAAGTCTGACTCCAGTAACTTGCAGCATAAAATCAGAATGTATAGACTATAGACGCACGGTAATACTTTATACTGTAAGCTGCATTCTATTACTTAGAATGCAGCACGTAGTATAACGCGAATGGTGACAATATCATGTACGGTATACACAACAATATATATAGCAAGAAGTAAAGAACTTTGACGCCCATCTTAATTGCGATAATGACTGGCGTCTTAAATACAAAGGGGTGTAGTTGTCGTAAATACGACGCAAATGACTTGTTAGATATACGTCGTTCACATACGGGTTCTACAAACATTACACGTGATTATTATACACAAACAATTATATGAGTTCCCGAAAGCATCGATTCACCACAGGCGAAACGCCGTATTTTTAGACGACACGCCATTTTTTTAGGGCGACACGCCATTCTCTTTAACAGCAAGCCTTTTTTAAGAGGCGACACGACCGTTTTTTTTACTGGCGCCAGTGGTGTGGGAAATTTTAATAAAGACAAACCCGTGTTTTGAAAGT
>CH002410.1:105445-128646 GCA_000149265.1 Ciona savignyi | reverse complement strand
AGGCTTTCAATAAAACTTGGTCAATTGCACCAACGTGGTTTATTGCCCTTCAACAATCGCATTCGTAACCGAAACTACAAGAATGGATAATTTTCACAACCGTCTCCTTGTTATCATAAACTAAATAACTTGTTTAGTCTTTTTAGCATCCAGGTGCATCCGTTTGTATATTAACTACTTTCCCGGCTAAGTAATCGATATATTAAAACTGATTAGCAAGGTCACGCTATCAGGTCAGACATTGTTAAACTTGAACTTGTGTGCAAAGCGTTTTTTTAGCGAAACTGCAATTGATAATGCGAAAACTCAAACAAAGTTTCGTGATAAGTGTTTTGCTGCCAACTGCCGTGGTCTGATATGACGCGTCAAGGGTGCAGATCATCATCAACGCACGTCTACATCGTGCCCCTGAGCAAGGGGAGACCTCGTGTCAACGTTTAAAGGTCGTGCTTTCTATTTACAACCTCTGAGTTGTTATGTTGCTTCTCAAATGGGGAATGCGTGTTTGACTATCGTCAAGGGTTTAATTAATGTTTCTGCGTATGTGCGAAGCAAACAGTCCAAATCCTGCGGCTGCATTATCTATTAAAACGCTAAGTTTGCCCTTTATTTTTACCCATGTTGTTTGGTACTGTTTTAGATTCTTGTCATTGCAGTAAGGGCTACCTGTAATGTCATGAATGTACACCTAATTAATCATTTACTACCACCGTCTATCGCGTGTACAGTGCAAGAATTACACCAGGGATATTACCGTCATACACTATTAGAGACATTCATGTCACACTTAACAAAAATACCAAGAACACATGCTACTAAATACGAAACTATTGCCAGCGTGAATTTACTGATACAATAATGGCTCAAGAGTATACCAATTTAAAAAATATTCATTTTATTCAATTGCACTGACTATGAATTCTCCAGCATACCTAGTTCGATAATACCAGTGTAAAAAGTGGGTGGTTCGAACAGTTTTTCGAACAGGACATTTTAATCTCGCCGTTTTTGTATTTCCATAATCTAATGGACATAAATCTATAATAACCCAGTGAGTTTATATAATTTCCCAAAGATACTGTGTTAAAATGTGACGGTACAAAATATTAAATTTGGCATATCAGCAATCAGTACCTAAGGTAGATTAATTAAAACACTATTTTGGAGATTTTACAGCCATATTTTGAGTACTGTTTCTATCACAGCTTTGCTGTACATTTATAAATAAAGTTTTCCTGCGCAAAAATGATTTAAATTCCAGTTAATTTGTTGACCGAAACCTCGGTAGTAACTCCCCCTCCCTCTAGCTCGATTGATTTATTTCCCGTAATCGGTTCCACGTGGAACTGAGCTGGTCACTTTTTAAATCTCACCAGTAGCACGCGCAATGTTTGTGACGTAATCGGTTTTAGGGGAATCCCGCGTTGAGATTGCGTAACAATGAGCACCGCCGGCCTTATTTTACGTATTTTTACAAATGCTAACGCATAGTATGGAATTCCAAAAAGTAGCTCACCATTCATACTTTCTATTTAAGCTATGCGTCGATTCGGTATCACATACGGTAATGTTGCAACACAATAAAACATAGCCAAGAAGCGAACTGTTATAAAAAAATCACTGTCGGTGCGCTACCTTCTGTTTCACAACCCGTTTTGCAGGATTTGATGCGTTTTTTTGCAAATTCACTGTGTGTCCACTTAATTAAAATTTAACAGTAATGAGAAAAGTCATTCAAGTTTTGCAAGATCATAAAACAAGCAAACCGCATATGCTGATGAAAGGGAATTAGAACAGTCGATTCATCGAAAGGGTCGTGGGTAATTCGTGCACTATGGCTGGAGTTTTAGTAAAGCAAACTCTTCTTTTCTCAAACCGTTATCTAGACCGCACGACCTTCGGCTTGCAGCGGTAGTTATCGTAAACTGAGTTTGGTTAATTATTCACTTGTAAATATTCTGTTGATTGTGCCTCTGCGGTGATGACTTGCGACTTTGTGACCTTGTTTAAATTGACTCATTTTATGTCATGTCATATATTTGATTGTGGCGCGATGATTGCGACATTTTTATTCCGTAAGTCGCAGTGCTGTTTTCTTTGCAAGACAATCCTGATATGGAGATGACTGTGCGTTTCCACGTCGTATATCTTCACTAATAGCCAGAATACCGCCAATGATGCAAAAATGCTTCAGCTATTACTGAATTAAATTTTCTGAACCGACACAATCATTTTTATGAGGACCCTGGTGTGTATTGCAGAATTCCAGTCATAAGTCCGGTGTGACACGTTTTTCTTCACCAGTAAAAGTTCGCCCATAGGCGTTGACGTTTTTATCCCTATTTTATTGATTGATCTTTCGAGGACAAAAGTCTTTAGCTTTGCATACGCAGCAGGGCGTTTTTGTATTTGTCGTCGTTAAACAAGTTGCCCCGACGGCTTGAGAAACAAGTTGAACAAGTTTCGCCCGATTTAGCTCCTGGTTTGATTTTAAATAGTTAATCTAATATCTGGGAATGATGAACGATTTTTTGGGAAAATGTAGATAAGAGTTATTGGCAATTTCTTTAAAATGAGTCCGAATTCCATGTCCCCGAACAACGATGCTGTTCGCAAAGGAATTGACGAGAAAATAAACAGACCGAGGAGTAAGAAAAACGAGTTCAGTGACGTGGAACCAAAACGAGAACGATATATACGTGTCGCGGGCCGTATCTCAAGCAGTAGGGAAGTGCGCTCCGACAGCGTGATTGAAAAAATATGAATTGAGCACTGATAAATCGATTAGCGTGGTTTTAAACTAGAAGGTTTTTGCGACTTTATCGATTTTTGAGTCTGATTTCGTGTTCTAGCCCACCTGGTTCTTAAGAGTATAAGCGCAAAGAACAACGCTCAAGAAGTTTAAACAGTTCGAGATACCTTTATTATTTCGGTGCCTGCGTACTTAATTCTAATGTTTCTAGGTCGGTTCAGATCGTTTAGGCTCGTAATTAATTTCTGTGTTCGCGGGACCCTTTTAAGAAGGTAAGATCGATATGGCGTGTGTGACTTTTCATACCGATTGTACACTCTTCATTTAAAGTTTTAGCCAGCGAGGCTGTCGCATGTTATCAAAAGGATTCAAGATTATTTTATATTTTATAGCATGTGTCTTTTTGCTTAGCAGACCTATAAACTTTATTGAAAAGTTTGCTGCAATGTCTGCTCCGGGTTGCACTAATTTCCCAAAGTTATTTATCACTCGCTTAAACTAGTGCCCATGTGTGATTTTAGCTCATATTTGATTTTATCGATCTAAAGTCCGTTAACATATTAAAATATGCGAGTGTTTGCTCGTTGGGTTAACTACTAAATAGCCGATTTAAACCATATTTTATCCATGTTAAATTGTCATATACATATTAATGCATTGAGGTTTGTAAAAAGCGATATTAATAAATTGTTTCGAGTTGATTTTTTTCGAACTTCCTTGTTAACCACATTTCTCGCACCCGTGTTAGAAATTTCACGAAAACCGCAGACTCGCCGGCCATCGGTTCCATAACTTGCCGCTGCGATAGAAAATTTACTTCTTGTAAAATTATAAAGCAACGATGTTGTGGTTATGTCGTGTCCGCCTCTGGCGTTTTCTTCGAACGCATATGTAGAGCATAGCGCGCGTTTGTGCCTCGCTTTAAATGTTTGTTTTTTAAGTTTTTGTTGCTTTCAGCCACCAATGTCGTCGAATATCGTCTACCAGCAGCACCATGTCTCCAGGGACGAACGTGGACAAGTTATGGGAAGAGGAGCTTTTCGTGGCTGCACTGTCTGGTTTACCGGTATGAAATGTCTGAAATTATTTGTTCGCCGAATTTGTTTCCGTCCTTTTCTCTCTTATTCTCTCTTGATTATTTCTCCTTTTTACCCTCTCTTTTTTCTCTTGTATGCCACACTTTATACATTGTACCCCTTTGTAACTCCACTCTTAGCTGTGTAAAGAAAATTAATCTAATCATTGCTAAAACTGACTTTTAACACACGACTGAGGCTTTTTATTGCCACCATAGTATACTAATTGCTGATACTCTCCTTAGGTTTATCTGGTGCTGGTAAAAGTACATTGTCAATGAAATTGGAAGAATTCTTATGTTCAAAAGGAATCCCAGCCTACAGCTTGGATGGAGACAATATTAGACATGGTCTAAATAAGGTTTACTTTTAAAACATGTAATTTTTAATCAATAACTAATAATGTGTCCATGTGGTTTGAGTCATATATATATGACTTGATGTAAAACACTGCAATGCCATGTGTTGTCATATTTATTCTAAAAATAGTAACTTGGAACAGTCAAAAGATTCAGTATTCAATATTGTGTACAGACATTAAGGCACCAATCTAGTAAACAGACATGTAAACCTACACTGAGTCAGATAAATGTGGACTTACTCATTTTCAGGTTTGATGTTAACCAGGTTCATACAAGTTTTTGGTCATGCATTACATCAGCATCAGTTAAATGCAGTGTTTCCCAACCTTTTTTGATCGCGGAATAATTTCAAAGTATTTGTGGACTTGCTCGGACCTTGGCTTGATCTTCCATTTACTCCCAATGACATAAATTCAAATTTTAAAATGTCTTCATTATATGAAAATAATTACTGTAGACTGTAGTTTAAATTTTAGACTCATCCTTGTAGTAATGGCCTTGTGATAGTTAGATAAAAATATAATTGCACTCTTAAATACATTATAGTTTCGTGATGACGCAATACTTTGGAGTTTACCACTTCCAAGAAAGCAATTTACACCACTACCTATTTCACTATTACCGCCACATTAAAAAAAAGTTCCAATGAATTATAGTAGCCTATATAAAGTCTATCATTGTATTCCTGCAAACGCTTTAAATCCTTTCGGAGACTCTATTAGAGTCTGCGGACTCGGGAAACACTGGTTTAAGACATAAGCATGTACTCTGTTAATCCTTTTACTCATAGGCAGATAGTTTTTATTTAAAATAATCGAAATCGTTTTTTTCTAATTATGGAATTTTAGGCACCAAATTGCAAGCGTAACCCTGCTACTCCTATAATAACTTTCCTGAATTTATTTACATGTTTTTAATTCATGCGTACATTTTAATTTTCTAATATTTTATTCACAACATCTTTCCTGACGTATGCAGGACTTGGGTTTTGCTCCAAGCGACAGGGAGGAAAATATTCGACGAATCGGCGAAGTTGCAAAACTATTTGCCGATGCTGGAGTTGTGTGTCTTGTGTCTTTTATCTCACCTTACAGGAAGGTAAGCAATAGTAAATGAAGTAGTGTTTTAATGATTTTCTAGACTGTTATGCCAGGGGTACAAAATGCATGATACAAACATGTTAAAGTATGTGTTTTGTTCTATAACCATGTTTAAGTCAAACTAAGAATTTATACCAAAAATTTGCAATCCTAATGTGCGGTATGCAATTTGTATCTCTGGCAGGACTAACTTTACCAGTATGGTAGTTTGTAGGGCTGCACCTTGTCAGTAAGTGCTTAAAATTTGATAGTCCAACAAGTTTGAAACTGTTTTATTGTTGTAGTATTTATTAATTCATAGTTACAAGGTGTTATTCTTTAATGAATAAAGACTCAATGAATTGTATTGGAAAACTACTTGAGATTACCGTAATTTGTTAATTGGTGCCAAATTGCTTTTACTAAACTCTTTAAAGTATCCAATTTTTTTAATTACTGAAATAATTTCAACGTAATAAACACTATTCTTTTTTTTCCGGGAATGTTAATTTAGTGCTTTCTTTAAGGCCTATCCAACCTAAAAATTTGTTTGTTAATTATGCCAGAATACCAATTGGAAGTTATAATCACACACCGTGTTTTAAATTTAAGCAGATCACTGTTTACAGTGCAAATTTGCCTTTATACAAAATTATAACCCCGTAAATTTTTGGAAATTTTTAACCTTGTAAGCTTTCACTGTGTAAACGGTTGAAAGTTGAAATGATCGTTGTAAACAATTGTACTTGTAATTGCTTGCTTGGGTGGAATTAGGACCGACAGTGTGCTCGACGGGTCCACAACAAATCGAATCTCCCGTTCATTGAAGTTTACGTGGATACACCCCTTGTGGTGTGTGAGGAGCGTGATGTAAAGGGGTTGTATAAGAAAGCAAGACAGGGACAAATAAAGGGTAAGTAGGGAAAGTAACTTCCTAAAGGTCAAACGAGTTTGTTGACCAGTGCTGTGGACTGACACACATTGCAAAATCAACGAGTTTTTATTTTATTTGGTTCAAATTATATTTGCATGTTAAGAGAGATATTTTACTTTTGTTTGCTTTGATGAATTATGTGCATGACATACTGCATGAGTTTTTAGTTTGCATGGTGTTTTTGCTACCAGCTTCCGCACTATCTACCCAAGAAATTCGCATCCAAAAAGTTTTAATTGCCCCTGCGTTGTTTATAAAAGTGCTTACCACAAAACCCATGCTAACAATGTTATAGGACCGTGATGGCGCACGGAAATCACACGCTGACAGTGGTTTACCCTTTATTGAGGTGTATGTCGATACTCCGATTTTGGAGTGCGAACGCAGGGATGTTAAGGGTCTTTACAAAAAAGCTAGACAGGGAATTATTAAAGGTATAACCAACCATTTTATGAATGCTTATTTTTTACGATGTCCCAACTATTTTAAGTTCTTTGTGTTTATTGCCTAGTAAAGAAACAGTGTAAATACACAGTAGACATATGCTATATGAACATACTATATTCTTTTATTTCTGGCCTAATAAGTTTATATATAATAACATACATTATGTATATGGTGATAATTAATGTGTATATGCTGTCCTGTTTGTATTTCTATCTTCTATGCTGTATTTTAAATATAAAAATTGTTCATTAACCTTCAGCTTGTACTGCCTTGTAAAAGCATGTGTGTTTACGGCTGTATTTCTGTATGCTGCATTAGTTCTTTATTTTTGTGGATTTTTTCTTATCTTATTTAAGTTTTAACTTTCAAAAGCACGTTGTTAATTGCACAATACTTTGCTGTAAAAATTTTATTTGTCGTGCATGCAATTTGTGCAACACCGTAACATCGCACTGATATACTTTCATCGATCATCCAGGATTCACTGGTATCGATTCCCCATACGAACCACCACAAGACGCAGAAGTTGTTACAAAAACTGCAGACATGCCAGTGGAAGACTGCATGATGCTTGTTGTCAAAGAACTAATGGAAAGGGTATGTATACTGTTCATATGCTATGAAAGCAGGATTTATACCACACTTTAGGCAACAGAATCTTGATTTTTACCCCTTCCGCTAGCAAGATTTCTTTTTCATAAATTTTAAAACAAACCTGATGCTCATGGTCGAGCTTTAATATGTTTTTGTTTCTAACACAATAGAATTTTTTAGTTGAAATTACATTTTAATATAATAGTTTTTAAAACTTGTACTTAAGTGATCTTTACACTTTTCTACATACAAGTTTATCTAGCATCTTTTATTGGCATTGTTTCATAAGATTAACTAGTGAATCATTACAGAACATTATTCCATGCGAAAAGACCATTCCTGTCATGGAATTGTTTACGCCAATGAGCCAAGTTGTGAGAAAAAGGGATGAAGCAGAAGCTCTCCCATCTCTCGAAATTACAAAGGTACTTAGAAATCAATGAACATTAAATCAATTTATTCGTTTTGTGCCTAAACAACCAATCATGGAAATCCACCATTGACTGACAGCTTAGTATATTTCACGAAAGCTGCTTAATTGTTTTCCTGATCGTTAAAATGCTGGATTGTTTCCATGATTGTAAAATTTCGTCGATAACTAAATCGAAACTTTCGTCAATTATAAGTCAAAATGTTTTTATATCTGTCCCTGGATTGGCGTTAGGTTAGAGTGAACGATCCATTAAGAAATGCTTGTGGAAAATAGTATTTTGGGTATAATTACGAAATAAAAATAACAAAAATTACGAAATGAAAATAACAAAAATTACGAAATAAAAATAACAAAAATTATAAATTGGAAAATTTGCACCTTATACAGAGCAACATTATGATAACTGGTGGCGACTTGATTTGATTGTGACATTTGTTTTTCTGCTCACTTTACTTCATTAACTCAGCTTGACATGCAATGGCTTCAAGTGCTATCTGAGGGTTGGGCTGCCCCTCTGACTGGGTTCATGCGTGAACGCGAGTTCCTTCAGTGCCAACACTTTGGTTGCTTGTTAAAGACTGAACCAATCAACCAGTCCGTCCCCATTGTGCTTCCTGTACACAGCACTGACAAGGAAAGACTTGAGGTAGGTTGTACCATCGTTGTTTCATTAAGGTTTTAGACATCTACTTTGATCTCGCTTGCATCTTTCTTCACTTGCGCTTTAATCTGCGCATTCTCTTCTTTTTCCACTTTACACACATCGTTAACAAATAAGGTTTACGAAACGTTTGCATTCTCAACGTCGCCAAATCTGAAAATACAGACAGGTTAGAGAAGAACATGGGTGTTGGAAATTTAAGGAGGCTACCCATTCAATTGGACCCCATGTTTATAGGCAGAGTTAACACATTACTCTAAGCTTTTACTTGAATACAATGTTCTGTGACATTTAATGCACTCTAAATACATATGTAGAAACAGAATCACCATAGATTGCTAATGGCCAATAACTCTTGTCATAGAAATGTGAGGCAATTGCACTGAAGTACGAAGGGGTCGTGAAGGCGATTCTTCGCAAACCAGAGTTTTACCCTCATCTTAAAGAAGAAAGATGCTCTCGACAATGGGGTTTGGCTAATAAAGGACACCCACACATTGGGGTAATCAATTAAGTTGACTTGTTCGTATGTATTTTACTAAGCCACATTAAACACATATCTGATTACATGCTTGATTACAATTGCAAATAATTATGCAACACTGACAGTACGTTAACGAAAAACATTTTTTGCAGCATTATGTACAATCAGCAGTTAAAACTATTTACTAGCACTCTATCAGTAAATCTGACATTTTGGATTATATTTGTATTCTTAGGTATTGAAAGCTATGATATATGTATTAAACATGGTCAATAAAACACCATAGACCAATATTTAATTTGCTGTAAATCGTGTGCAATTTCTTTACAATCACATTTATGAGACCATTGTTAATACTACTGATATTCCATACTACTAAATGTATGCCCACAAACTATAAATAGGTATCCCATGTCTGCCCTTTCTAAGTCCAAAGTCTAAAACTGGTTGTAAATCCAACATTTTCATGAATGTAGATGATAATGGAGAGTGGAGATTGGTTGTGCGGAGGGGATATTGAAGTTCTTGAACGCATTACATGGAACGACGGACTTGATAAATACAGGTTTGCTTCATTTTTCTTCACGCCGTTTATGTTTCCTTGTTACAAACAGACATATGGTAGTCAGTTAAGTTAACATTTCGTGTTCTGCTTTGAGATAAAATGTGCATTAGAAATAAGCTGTGTATACTGTGTCCAAAACGTGTTAAGTATACCCTTACATAAAGGAAGCTACACTATATGCGCCTACAAAACAGGTGCGGCGTACAAAGCCAGATCTTTACTCAACTACTTGTTAAATTTTGCTTGACCATGAAAACGCATTTTATGATAATACAGGTTGACTCCACTGGAGCTGAGAGCTAAGTTCAAAGAAATGAAAGCTGATGCTGTTTTTGCATTCCAACTCCGCAACCCAGTTCACAACGGCCACGCATTGCTCATGCAGGATACTCGCCGAAGTCTTATTGAACGAGGATTCAAGAACCCAGTTCTACTGCTTCATCCATTGGGTGGGTTTTCATTTTCGCATCAATCAAGTGCCTCATTAAATCATTCATTTTAATATATGGTTGGTTGATCTATTTAAATGATGTGTTGTTGGTAAAAATTGTAATATAAATTGTTTGTAAACAGTAGCACAGAGTTGCAAGAAGACATTACTTGTGTTAAAGATGCCACCAGTTTTCTATACTATATTAAATGTTTGTAAATAATTAGGTTACTAGGACTGTAAATATTATCTATTGACACTACCAAACCAATATGGGTCCCTCACACAATGGGTTGGACTAAAATAAACCTCTTGCCTGACAAGTCAACATTAGTATTTTACCATATCTGCTATCTGCTAAGCTGACCCATTTCGCTTTTCACCTAATTCCGCCGATTCACAGGTGGTTGGACAAAGTCCGATGACGTACCCCTTGATGTGCGCATGAAGCAACACGCGGCTGTGCTTGAGGAAGGTGTATTGGATCCAGAATCAACAGTTGTTGCCATCTTCCCGTCTCCAATGATGTACGCTGGTCCTACCGAGGTACAGCTTCCAAGTCATTTTTTAATTTTTTAATATTAAAATATTTTTTACGATTTGCGTTGAAATTGTAAATTTAGTTTGATTTAAATTACTTCTTCTAAAAAGAATTGTAAACATTGTAGGTGCAGTGGCATGCCAAAGCACGACTGGCGACTGGTGCCAACTTTTACATTGTTGGTCGGGATCCAGCTGGTATGCCTCACCCAGAGGAAAAGCGTGATCTGTATGACCATAGTCATGGACGAAAGGTGAGTCGTGTTAAAACAGAAAGGAAACACTAAAATGTGATTGTCCTCCAAAATCCTGTTTTGGGTATGGAATAAATTTCAAAATACAAGTCGAAATGATTGCATTTAAATTTGGCTCTTTAAGTTCTTTTCCACCTAGGCAAATTTTCACACGCCCATTAATGCCTTTACTGACAATGTGTCGCCACTTGAATATCCAATCCTCACCAACAAATTTTATTTCCAGGTGCTGACAATGGCCCCTGGACTCGGTCAGTTTGAAATTGTCCCATTCCGCGTGGCTGCTTACAACAAGACGACTAAGAAAATGGATTTCTATGATCCAGAGAACCACGATAATTTTGAATTCATCTCCGGCACAAGGTAATACAGATACAATAAAAATATTTTTCATGTTTAAAAAGGATTAATATTTAATTTCTTTAATAAAAAAGACTTAAAAAAATATATTTATTTGTTAAATTATTATTTGTACTGTGCAAAATAACAAATGAACACCGATTTAAAAACTTCTATTTTAAGGATGAGGCGCACTGCAAGAACGGGTGAAACTCTTCCAGAAGGATTCATGGCACCAAAGGCTTGGGACGTCCTTGTTCAGTATTACCAATCTCTTCCGAAAGCGACATAAGAAATAACCATTTCCTATTCATATGTTTGGGAAAATAGTTCGATTCTGTTTTAAATCAATCTAATTGGTAGTGTTAGTTTGCTGTTATGTTTTTTTGGTAAGGCTATCCTTCTTTATAGTACATTGCGCTACATATAAAATGTATATTATTTTTATTCTTGGTTCATTTCAAGTTATTCCCAATATACCGAGTTACAGTAGGAATTTATATGAGCTCTGTATATTTTGGCGTATTCATACGGATTTATGCGCCGCTTTTTATGTGTTGCATAGTAATTTAAGAAGACTTTATAATTCTGCCCTTGTAACAAGGCAAATTATTATCTTTGTGTTAATTCAAGTGTCCCGGAAAATAGTGTATACTCCATATCTCTGCACTATCCTTGCTCTTACTTTCAGAACTTTATAAAAGAATGTAGAGATTTATTTACGTGTAGTAGTTGACAAACAGTGCTTTACATGCAGTACCGGTAATCCAGTTGTGTTGCTAAGTTTCAAAATGGCGTTTAAAGTGACGTGTTCCAAATGTGTCTTAATTTTCCTCATGTCCTACAGGAAACTATTTCGTTTGAAATTAATATCTTCAAACGAAAAACAACTCCCGCATATTTTAACTGAAATAAATGGACGCAACCTTGGAATTATTGGCTTTTACTTTCATACTTATTTCAAGATCTTTAATAAGATTTTGGAAATTTAAAAAAGCTACACATTTATGTGATAAATAGGTATCAGCTGTAGTCCCGCAAAAATCGTTAGTGAAATAAAAGCTCACAAATAAAACGTTTCACTGCACTGGTTCTACCGCAGACACGCGTTATCAAAACTTTATATTGCACCGGAAACTTTAATCGGTTTTAATTTAAACAACATATTGGTCCCTGCTTCCCAGCCAATATCTGGGATAGGATAAGACAATCATCGATACTATTATTTCCAGAATGGGAAAACACGGGGTGGTTGTATTACGGGTGATCATCGTAGTCTATTAACTCAGTACAGTTGTAATGGTAGTCGTTTTCCATTTACCAAAGATAAATATTATAATCTATGAAGTATGTCCAGTCGGTTTACTCCGTGATGTGATAAATTGTCGGACCTACATCCGAAACGTGCAGGATCAGTATCAGCTGCAAGGCTGTAGTTTACATAGTTAAACTGGACATTAACAAACGCTGATTAAACCGTTAAATTAACAAAATACAAGGAACCGCCGCGCATGTTGGGTATAGGCCTACCACACACTGGAGTATCTATGGTAAAGCGTGCGCATGTAGAATTTTGACTAATGTCTGTGTTATGACACCTGATGCGTTTTTTCATAAATAATCCTATTCTAACCCACCATCCTTTTTTAAACATAATATAAAAATCATTGGTAAAAGTCTGTCGCATATTCGACTGCCTTGTATAGTTTATCGTTTATTTAATCGACGTATACGTTTGCCAGCTGCAATCTGTTACGTGTTATTTTAGAAAGCTGTCGTGCCTCTGTTTGTACCGCCGTGAGTAATTATCTATGTACTAAACAGTAATTAACTGACGCCAGTACGAATCTATTGTGTACTGTTATCGCAACGTTGCAGTTTGCCCTTTTTCGTGCATTTATTTGGAACGCTATATATACCCCAACATTTTCACTCCAAGATATAACTTACAATAACTAACCAAATTACCGAATTGCTGCTTGTCAGACTACCTAAAATAACAAACTTAACAAAGTACTAATTTTCTGATCGTTTTACCACTGGAGAATAAATCTATCTTTAGAAGTCTAAACTGTATATTCTGTACCAAGTCAAGAGGACAGTTTTGTTATACAGTTGAGTGGCTGCCTAGTCTTGGCAGGCGAACTTTAGACAGCAAAGGATAAGTCTGTCTATTGCGCTGGTTCGGCTCAAACACAAGGTTAAGGCGAGATATAACTCCTAACCCAACCCCCTAACTAAAGAAAAAGCCGAGCTCCCACATTGATGACCTTAAGAATCGTGAGTGAACACGCAACCTACACGGAAGAAAAAGTAATAAAACGCAAGCTTCAGCCTGAAGTTTTAGAAGAAAGAAGAAACTGTAAATTTGAACTTTGACTGCTTTAACAAGAAGAGTCGAGGAAGATCAGAACATTTTAAATTTTAATCAAGAAAGAAGTTGTCTACGCCAAGATTTCGAGTACGATTTGTAGAAAACCAAGAATACACGTTTGTTTCCACGGATCAGCGTCGAGACGTCGATAAAGAGCCAGAAGAAGACATCGTTTTTCTACAAGAGTATCGTAATTTTGTAACTATTTTATTTTTTTATGTAAATATCTATTTTATTTTAACGAAGACCTTTCGTGAGTGTAACCCAGCTTCACGTTATCAGGTCTGAGAATTTTAACTTTTGTTTTTTTGCGGACTGATTCAGGTTGTTTGTGCGTAAGAACCAGGCATTAGCAACCATGCATAAATTCGGTTTGTCTTTCCCCAGGCCGAAAAACACATCACAGAGGCGTTTCAGTGAAGCCCCTTTCTCGACGCCAATACTACCCGAGTCAGTTGTTCCTCAACGCGGCCAGGTTAGTAATGTCTTTGATCGTGCTCCGAATCTGCCTGCATATCCGCAAACGAACGTTACACCCACCACCCATTTTAACGAGGCTTCTAGCCGAAATCCTTTTAACGAGGATACTGTCATGAGTTCTGAATTTCCCCAGACCTGTGACTTTGAACAAACTTTAGCTCTTGCCCCGTCTAGAAATTATGTTAGGGCTAAGGCTAAAACGGTAGAATTACCGCGTTTTTGGGAATCCAGTCCAGAGCACTGGTTTACTCGTTCAGAGTTAATTTTTTTAAATAATAACGTCCTATCGGAGGCTGGCAAATACGAGTCTGTATTGATGGCGTTAAACGAGTCACAATACACTCGTGTTGTCAATTGCACTGATGCTTTGTCGTTGAACCCGTATGAGTCCATAAAGTTTGCGCTATTAAAGCGTTACGGCCATAGTGAGGATCAAAAACTAGAAATTTTGATGGAGACAACTGAAATCGGTGAAGATTCGCCCAGTGATTTTGTAATTAAAATGAAATCACTGCTTGGATCAAACAGAGATCATGAGTCGTGGGTTAGATTTATGCGTAACCGGTTGTTAAAATGTTTGCCGCCAGATGTTGCTATTGTGTTAAAAGCATTATGTCATCTCAGTCTTGATGATTTAGCCGCGAGAGCAGACACGATGTTGTCTGGACGTAGGTCGGAGCATTTAGAAGGTGCCTTACACTTAAGAAAGCAGGAGCTTATAAACGTTTCTTTAGAGAGGCGTTTAGAAAGCATCACAAAGTCGCTGCAAAATTTAACGCACAATGCGCCGCGTCCGGTTTATGATCGGCCGCCCGAGAATTATGATAGTCGTCATTCAGGTTATCACCCCCGAGACTTGCCGCCCTCGCAATTACAACGTCGTGGTAGTTTCCGTAATAATCGCCGCCCAGGCCCTCGTAATTTCTCTCGTGACCAGCGTAGATTGTGCCATTACCACGTTCGTTTTGGTAGGAATGCCGATAGGTGCGTCCAACCTTGTGATTGGATAAGTTCTGACTCGACTATGCCAAAAAACTAGTTTCGCGCTCGTTTCGGATACCGGCGAATCATAAACGAGCGCGTTTTGCAGCTAATTCTTGCTTTGATAATTTTCAGCAGAAATCTGGATTATTCTTTGTGCGTGACAGCATTAATGGTTTGTCGTTTGTTGTCGATACTGGCTCAGAGGTATCTATTATTCCGCCTCTTGCAAGCGACAGATTTTATGGAAGTTATGGCTCTAAGCTTTGCGCTTTAAATGGAAGTAATATCGAGACGTTTGGTGTTAGGCAATTGAATGTTTCATTTCGCGGCGTAGGTTCCTTTCGCTGGAGGTTCCAAGTTGCCAATGTAAGATATGCCTTTCTAGGTAATGACTTTCTTGCCCATTTTGGCTGTGTCATAGACGTGCGTAATCGCCGTCTCTCTCGTCTGCCCCCGTCTGACCGTTTCAGGAATAGTAGTTACGTCCGCGCCAGGCATGGCCGTTTTTATGCCAATGATAAGCGGAATTTTCGCGGTCATAATCAGTACCGCCGCCCTAAGCCTGCCCAGTCTGTCACTCCGCGTCCTGAGTCTATTTGTTCCGCCCCCGCACCCGTTGTTGTGCCTCAGTCTGTAAAAATAAGCGAGCCTGTTCGCCCTAAAGTTGTGGTTTCGGACATTAAGGAGTTTTCCCAAATTTTTGATTTGTTTCCCGCCGCCTTTGACGAAGATAGGATACGTGAACCTGTTAAGCACGACGTGGTTCATGAATTAGAAACCACTAGTTATCCTGTTCGTTCTCGTGTTCGGCGACTTGACCCTGTTAAATTAAAGGCAGCGAAAGAAGAGATCGCTAAGCTCGTTTCAAAGGGTATTTTGCGCCGGTCTAACTCCGCTTATGCCAGTCCACTCCACCTAGTTAAGAAAGGTGAGGGTTTTCGTGTGACTGTTGACTACAGGATGCTTAATCTAGTTACAGTACCATCCAGGTATCCTATCCCACTTTTGGCTGACTTGACGTCCAATTTAAATGGTGCCACAATTTTCAGTAAATTAGACTTAAAATCTGGTTACTTTCAAGTCCCTGTAAGATCGTCTGATATCCATAAGACAGCGGTCATTACCCAATTCGGATTGTACGAGTTCACGCGATTAAGTTTAGGCCTGCGAAATAGTGGTGCAACTTTCCAATGCTAATGGATAAAGTGTTTTCCGACCTTCCTTTTCTTTTCGTATCTGTGGTGGAATCTAATTGTTCACAGTACAAGTAGGGAACAACATATTGAGCATCTATTGGCGGTATTTGAGCGCGTGGAAAAGTTTGGCCTAATTTTAAATAAGGAGAAGTGTGTTTTCGGTGTTGACAAGTTAGATTTCCTTGGTCATACTGTTAACAAGGACGGTATTAAGACTCCTGCGTCTAAAGTCGCCGCCATTGCCGATTTCCCGCTTCCTGTTGATGTGCGTGGTCTAAGAGGTTTTATCGGAGCTTGCAATTTCTACTCGAAATTCGTAAAGCATTACGCTACGACGATGGCTCCGTTGAATGCAATGATTTCGCCCAAGCTCGGTAAGCGCGCCCCGCTAGTTTGGAACAATGAAGCCGTCGCCGCGTTTAATAAAGTTAAGTTTGCTATAGCTCATGACGTGACACTTGCTTTCCCGATAGCCGACGCCGAAATTAGATTGGTAACCGACGCTAGCACCGTAGCGGTTGCAGGCGTACTTGAACAAAAGGTTGACAATAAGTGGGCACCGTTGTCGTTCTTTTCTAGAAAATTATCTCCGCCTGAGTGTAAGTACAGCGCTTTCGACTTGGAACTGTTGGCAGTATATAGTTCTTTGAAACATTTTAGGTATTATCTTGAATCTCGGACTTTTACAGTTTTTACGGATCACAAACCGTTAGTCTCCGCCCTGTCTAAACGCCTTGAGTTAGCAACGCCCAGGCAAAGTCGCCACTTGAGCTTTGTGTCTGAGTTTAATTGCAGGATTGAACATTTAAGTGGTTCAGAAAATGCGGTGGCTGACTTTTTATCGCGACCTCATGTTAATGCCGTTTTTATAGACACCCCGGATATTGATTACGTGGCTATGGCTGTAGAACAGGATGTAGATGAATCCCTTCGTTATCTCCGTGACTCGCCCGACACAGATTTGATTTTTGAATCCCGTTTTGTCCCCGAGTTTGGTGTTTCGTTGTGGGGTGACGTTTCATTAGGAAATTTCCGCCCATTTGTCCCGGAAAGTCTTACGCGCACCGTTTTCAGGCATTTTCATTCTCTTGCGCACCCTGGTATAAGAGGGTCACAGAAACTTATTGGAGAACGATTTGTATGGAAAGCAATGAATGCCGATATCCGTGATTTTACTAAGGCCTGTTTGTCGTGTCAGCAGTCTAAAGTAGGACGCCACACGTTTTCGAAAATAGAGACCATCCCAGTTCCGTCTGTGCGTTTCCATTCGGTACACGTGGATATCGCGGGCCCAATGCCTTCATGCGGGGGTTATAGATATGTCCTCCTTGCAATTGACAGATTTACTCGGTACCCTGTAGTTGTGCCATTGACTAATATAGATGCTGAAACCGTTGTGAACGCTTTTTGTCTACATTACGTCGCGAACTTTGGTTGTCCGTCGCAGTTGACTAGTGACCGCGGTACCCAGTTCTGCTCCTCTTTGTGGACTGATATGGCTAAGTTTTTGGGTTGTAAGTTGATCCACACAAATGCCTACCATCCTCAATCGAATGGAATTGCGGAACGATTTTTCAGGACGTTTAAGGCGTCTATCATGGCTAAGGACAACGGACATGGTTGGTTGGATAATCTACCATGGATTTTACTCGGTTTACGGGCTGCACATAAGCAGGACCTGAAGTGCTCTAGCGCAGAGTTTGTCTATGGTAGCACACTAAGGTTACCTGGCCAATTTTTCGAGGAACCAGAAATTTCGACTGACCATAGTGCGTTTTTACAAGGTCTGAATAAGCATATGTTTTCTTTGCGGCCCACATTACCCAGACGCCCGAGTAACGCAAACGAGTATATTGACCCTAGTCTGTGGACATGTTCGCACGTTTTTGTCCGTGTTGATGCTGTTAAGCGTTCCTTACAGCGTCCTTATCAGGGTCCCTTTCGCGTGTTGGATCGAGAGCGCAAGTTTTTTACCGTAGATTTTGGTAACAGACAAACCACGGTTTCCATAGATCGCCTTAAGCCAGCCAACGCGCTTTTAGATATAACGGTTTCGCCGGCATTTTCACCTGGCGATATTTCGGTAGCTGGTGAGAATGACATCACCAGAATAGCCGTTGATGCAGATGCTTCTGTTCAGCAAACGCTCTCAAACGTACCGGAAGAACAGGACATTGAACAACCTGCCAGACGAACCCGTTTTGGCAGAGTAATACGCAGACCAGCTCGACTGTCCATTTATGAAACTCACTTATAAAAGGAGTTATGTGACACCTCATTAAAATGAGGCGTTTGTGGTTTCAAAATAAAGATATGAAAGGGGGAAGTGGCAGCTACAGTTTCCAACTGTACTGACGGTCTGCTAATGCCTTAAGATAGATTTATTTTTTTTGTGTATGTCCATGTTCTTGGGTATTTTCTGGACCATACAGGCAATTAGGCAAATTGGCCCTGCGTTAAAAGAGTTGGTCGGTGGTCGTTCTGTTCCGGGTGACCCGGATTCGGTTCGTGATCGCGGCATCACTGACCCTGGCACTGAGAGGCGACAGCCGTCTCATTCACTATTACATAACAGACATACACACCATCACGCACCCACAGACAGGATGATAACCGAATATTCTGCTTGATTGTTGTGTCTGTTTTTGCGCCCAAATGTCCTGTTTTAGTTTTGCAGATGCAACGGACGGAATGCTCTGACCTGTGGAGTCGTGAACGTTTTTTTATTCCTGCAGCAAGGCAGTCGATATTCGACAACATGTGTTTGATTCTATTTATTTAAAAGTTAAAAACACATGGAAGAAAGGATGTATGTCGCATATTCGACTGCCTTGTATAGTTTATCGTTTATTTAATCGACGTATACGTTTGCCAGCTGCAATCTGTTACGTGTTATTTTAGAAAGCTGTCGTGCCTCTGTTTGTACCGCCGTGAGTAATTATCTATGTACTAAACAGTAATTAACTGACGCCAGTACGAATCTATTGTGTACTGTTATCGCAACGTTGCAGTTTGCCCTTTTTCGTGCATTTATTTGGAACGCTATATATACCCCAACATTTTCACTCCAAGATATAACTTACAATAACTAACCAAATTACCGAATTGCTGCTTGTCAGACTACCTAAAATAACAAACTTAACAAAGTACTAATTTTCTGATCGTTTTACCACTGGAGAATAAATCTATCTTTAGAAGTCTAAACTGTATATTCTGTACCAAGTCAAGAGGACAGTTTTGTTATACAGTTGAGTGGCTGCCTAGTCTTGGCAGGCGAACTTTAGACAGCAAAGGATAAGTCTGTCTATTGCGCTGGTTCGGCTCAAACACAAGGTTAAGGCGAGATATAACTCCTAACCCAACCCCCTAACTAAAGAAAAAGCCGAGCTCCCACAAGTCCTACCTGGCAAAGTGCATTGCTTCTCAGGCGAAATGTCATAGAATCGTAGCTGGTCCCTAAATAGTCAGTTGTGTCCTTGAGCAACGGACATCTTTATGTACTGGTACAGGGATGTCCAACCTGCGGCCCGCTAGTCATTTTTACTCCAAATAGTATTTTGAACTTTAAATTTTGGCCTAATTAAAATGTATCAGTCAGCTTTTAGGGACGCAGTAAACATCAAAACTGCGGAAAGAAACGTACGGACGAAAAACACTTATCTCATTGACTTTGTATTGCAGAAATAATTTTTTGGTTCTTTCTATGTGTGTTATTTGTTCCCTTTTCAAAGATGAAATTAATGGCTTTTAATTGTTTCTTTATGTACCTATTTATGGTTGGAATTAAGGGATCGCGAATCGCTATTCGCGAACCGTTTTCTAAAGTTCGTGAATTACAAAATTTAACAAAATCGCGAAAATATAAATTAGCGGTAGGCCTACTGATTTTGCGCACTTTTAATAATAAAACCTCAACACGTTAATATAACATCGTTTGCATTTAACATAACATTTTTTATTTACCTTGGCTTTACTTTGCATTATTGGCGTATAATAAGCATTGCCACCACAATGCAATAATCGCCATTATGCGTTAATATACCTCGATTCCTTTATTTATGATTGGCGAGAAGCGACATACCACTTTTTAATTTACGTTTATTGCAATTTATCATTACTACTAAATAACGGTACTGTCTGCTTTATAAAATAACCATATACAACACTATGAAATAGCTTTGTTTAACCTGGCGGTGGGCGCGAGAAAATTTAATCATTGGTATGTGATACCACGACTTGCCTTATCCGATTCACCCATGAATAACACAGAAGTATTATCACTCATCCTAAAAGTTTCCATTGTTTCTTCGGTATTACCATAGGGAAATACCCTCCGTTGTAAACTACCCTGCGCCACTAAGAAAAATACAGATCAGAAAATTGCGGCAAATACATTATCTAAAACCTAAGATGCAGTTTTTTACATTCTTGCGTGCACTAGGAAGTTTCTATGCTAGTCTAACCACTCTTACTTGGTCATTATCGTAACGTTGTACGGATAAGATTGGCATGATTGATTGGATATATTGTAATCTTTTTTATCGTCATGTGTGGGTAAAGAGCAACATCAGTCGTTTAAACACAGCTGATATTTATATTACTTTATGTCCACAGTTGTCTTGCTTTAGTTTTTGACCAATCTGTTTGACTGTAACAGCAAGAGCTTTAAGTGTGTTGCCCAAACTATGATTTAAATGCACAAAATAGAAAACAGTCCCGGGTAACGTTATAACCAAGCAGTCAGACAAATGAGTTTATATAAAACATCAGCACTTCCTCTTGGGATTGAAGTGTTTGGGGTTGATTTGAAAACCCAACTGGACACATCTGTGATCGAGAAAATCAAAGAAGATGTAACAAAACATAGATTGGTCATATTTAGGAATCAGGTAATTACAAATTATTCTATAATAACTTCTGGATCACCCTGTTTTGGCCAAATATTTTCCAAAGTCATTTAATGGTTTGAGAATTTCTTGTTAAGTGTGTAGTTTTCCCTCTTTCCTGCTTTAAATGGTGTCCCCATTATACAATATATCCATAGGTTTCTTAAAAAGTTGTTTAATTATTAGGTTCATTAAAGTTATGTGGAGGTGCCTGTGATAACAGACTTGTAAAATGATCCTTTAATTATCTTACTTTATAACATACCAAAAGATAAGCAATTCTCTAACAAATTATATTGCAACGCCTTCATCAATCGAAAGGTTGCAGGTGCGAAAACTGGTCGCTAGCTAGTTCCGGTTGTGTCCTTGGGCAAGGCACTTTACGGACATTGCCTGAACCCAGCGGATTAATGGGTTCTACCAAATTGAAGGAACGTGTCTATCATATACAACACACTGCAATAGCTCCGGTAACCCGACGATGGGTCGCGAGGTGATCTGACGATTGCCCGTGTGATAACCCCTGGGGTTTTCCCATTCACGGGGATAAACATGAATATCCTATCCTATCCTAACGCGCCTTATATTTTACACAGGGAATTATAGATGGATTCCGACAAGTGGAAATTAGCAAATGGTTCGGTGAAAGTGGTGATACTTTATTTTCCCATCACCCAAAATCGCCAAGTGTTGATGTATTTCGGGTCTCAAATGATCCATTGGAAGGTAAAGCTCAAACGTCTGTAAGAAAATATTTTTTTGGTCTGGATTAGAAGTTCAGCAAATTTACTGTGCCAGAAATGTTGTTAGTTTCAACCTGTGAATAAACTGCATGGCTGACATAGTAAATTCAAAATTTATCAGGTCTCTATCATATTTATATTAATGTAAAAGCTGCAATTTTGACTTTTTGTAAATTTGTGTTACTATAATATAAAATCTGCGACCAACCACTTCTAACTAAGTTTACCCCATCATCATAGGCTGCACTGGAATAGGAATGAGCGGTTGGCACATTGATGGGACATTCTGCAAAAAGCCATACAGCCACTCCATATACCACATGGTGTCCGTGGCAAAATCTGGCGGCAATACAAACTTTATTCCTCTTACTGAAATTGTTGAAAGGTATGTCTGCCTGCTTGGTTTAAGGACTACAAGCGGCGTCCAAGTGGAAGGTTTGATCTTCACAGTGACCACTTTCTGGAGTTAAATGCGTCACTCAAAAGCTAATATTGATCATACAGCATAATTCAATGGATTCGAAAATTTAACTAAACGCGTATGGCTTTTCTTAATATATAGACTGTCTTTTTCCAACATCTGGTTAAAAATTACTATAAAAAAAAACATCTAATTTAATTTCGGAAAACAGGACATCTGTTGAATTTGTTTTTAACTTTTTGTGTAGAATTGTTTAAAATATGCTCATTTTAAAAATAGTTCATGAAGCCTTACTTTATCATTCCCTACAATATTTTTTAAAATAATGTATTTTGCAGTTTTACACCTGAACAGAGAGTATTTTTGGATCGGATTTGGATGCAAAGTGATAGACTTGAAAAAGTTTGTCACCCATTGATCTATCCCCACCATCAAACTGGTCGACCAACTCTATGCTTCCACCAAGGCATGACCGAGGCTTATGTAAGGGATTATCAACCAAATGGTGTCTTACATTACTTGGATGATGAGGTATGTTTGTTAGTATTGATATATTTTAGTTCCTGTTAAAAGTTTATTTTTAGTATTAATAAAACTGGATAGTTTCTTATTATTATACATTTACATGCATCTCAACTTTCCCTTTCTTATTTTAGTCCCATTATTGTTTTAAACAGGACACCAATAGGGTAAAAGAATATCTTCAAAATGGCATTGATTCTGTGTCAGTTCACTCCCACCAGTGGTTGAAATCAGGGGATTTTATAATCTCAGACAATTTAGCCATCGGGCACCGAGCTGGTGATATCTCATCGGATATAAATAAGGCAGGGTTGAGGATATTGCACAGAGTTACCGTGCACGGGGCACCATCACCTTGCAAAGAGATTTTGAATCAAAGTGATTGCTGTTATTAAAAGAGTTTAATATTACAAAATTTTATTGCGTGTGCGGTTTTAAATAAAATATCATTTTAGTATTATAATTTATTTATATTTAGCTAAGAGTCGAGATTTCTATTTTATTTATGCAGCAATCACCATTTTCACTTATATGCAGATTACAAAAATTTCATTTTTGTATTATATTCAAGTACTTGTTTGCAATATTGCAATTGTAATTTATATAATACAAGCAATTATATCAAATGCAATTTCACTTTTAATC
>CH002410.1:24253-96432 GCA_000149265.1 Ciona savignyi | reverse complement strand
CTCCTTTGTACACTGCCTGCTTAGCTTTTATCCACCTTCTAATGCCCTTTTTCTTTCATGCTAAGTAGAAAAAGAAAGGCCATTTTACAATAAATGATGTATGTAAAGTGACGTGTATAAATGTTCGAGATGTTTCAGCGAATTCGCAATCGCGTTGGCGATGAAGCGCGTTGTTACGTCACAATGTTCGATTCCCGTTCATAATTTACTATGTTATTCATTTAATTTTTAAAAGTTTTCGGGGCTTAGTTGGAGAGATTCACTCAATTAAGGTTGTTAATGTTTTAAAGAGTATTCGATTTTTTGTATATTCATTCGAATTTTTAACGAATTTTGTCTTTTATTTTCTAAAAAAAATTATCTAGCAAAACTATAAGTTTCACAAGTATTAATAAATAGAGGTGAGAAAGTTTTGTTTTCCGTCAATATAAAAATATGGGGGCCAGGTGGCTGTTAACCAGGTAAATTATCAATTTCCCGACAGAGCAGAGAACCCTACTTCAACCCCGCACCAATCTATCAGCACCGTCAACGAAGACGACGCACAAATTACTGTGAGGTAAGCACATGTTACATGTTTTATCTTGATACGTGTTTTGCATACAACGCATGGAACATGCCGTAACTTATCACGAAAACTAAACTTTCGTGATTACATACCGGTGGTACCATTCAATCACTCTACGTGATCGATGTATGTCATCCGACGTAACATTTACACGAAATTTAACGGATGCCAAACTGACGATTCTCATTTATAGCGACGCATTTTACAGTTATGTTATGCGGTTGACGACACCCAAAAGGTTCACATATTTTTTTTACTTTAAATGTTGATATGACATAAAGTAGTTCAAGTGGATGAATTGAAAAATTTGTTTGGTTTCTTAATTTTTTAACCTTTCTTTTAAAGTATTAATTAAAACCTATGTATGGCAAATATAAGGTATATAAATGTTTAATTCAATTAAACACATTTTATTATAGCCTAGAATTATGAATTTGTGTTATTCATCGAGCTAACTTAAGTGCATATACGAATTTTAAATCCTAATTGTGTTGTGCCTAATTTAACTTGTACCTTCAAGCAGGGTTGGGTTCGAATAGTAAAATAGTTTTCGTGGAATGAATACGACGCAAAATACGCATCAAAATCTTTCGTATGAACTATAAATTGCATGCAATACGTCGTACTACATTCAATTAATTTTAGAAATTGTTCTATGATGCTTTAACCAACAGTACGTAAAATACGTAGCTTATTTACGTCATGTAGTGTATGTGCAGTGCAAATGCCATGCTTGTAAACGCAGCTCAATGAAACTATGTAGTTTCGAAGAAACGACAAATCCGCTGTTTTACCAGCGATTTGTGCTGTTTTAATTCGAATACAACAATTGTTTGAAACTTGAAAATTCACGGCATGATTAAAACGAGTTTTCTAATAATTAGAACAAATATACTATACCTTGAAAATATTTAAACTTTTGGAAAATTTCGAATTAAAGCCATTTGAAACCAGCCCTGCATCCAAGAATGATAAAAGAATAAAAAACAACAATGTCGTTGGTTTTCAATAATAATGTTTGGTGTGTGTTTAATTGGATTACCATTGTGGTAAAGCTTTATTTTTCTACTACAACCCATTAACATTTAAACTTAAATGTTCAAATAATCGCAAAAACTGCGCAAAAATAAATTGTAACAACCGTCCTATTGCAAGTACTCTTGCAGTTAAATACGTTGAAAACATTACAACCGTAATAGCCCAATGTTCGAAAACTATAAACTATAGGGTGATTTAATACGTATAAACATTAAGTTGTTAGCCGCTGTCAATAAGTTGCAAGAGCTATTGCACTGTATGAAATATAAAGAACAGATTTCTACAGTTTTAACTCATTGACCCACTGTAATCGGGCATTTCCCGCAAGTGTGCCCAGGAACATAGCCGTTAGGTTGTTGGATCGAAAACCAGCTTAAGCTACAGGTTGACCGATGCGCTACCTATTAAACTATATGGCCGGACTTGCTAAATTATTCATTTGATAGAAAGCAATAAACTGTCATTTATCAGAAGCTATATATACATACGAATTTAAAATATTTTATTAAAAACATAAATGATTTATTTTGCTTTGAATATGTGAAACTGAAAACTGAAAAACTAAAAATAATGCAAAAATTAATGAAGGAAAATAAAGGCCTAAGCGAAAATGAAATAGCTTTTAATGTATACCTAAAAGTCTGAGCTAGCAAAATTTTAAAGTAGTTATTTTCTTGTTTCAAAGCGCTCGTTGTGGTCCGAGGTTTCTGAAAAGCCTTCGGAGTTATTGGTTTGCTTAGAAGGTGAAATGTCAAATTGAACAGAATCCGCGAAATCGGCCTCGTTGTTGCAGTTTTCGACCCATTCGCGAACGTCGTCTAAATTTGTGCCGCTATAATTGCGACCTCTTGTGGGCAAACTGTTCACACGAGTCGGCGTTGATCCTGTCAAGGAGGTGGCACCATCCAGACTCCTTGTTTCGCTGGAGAGACGGCGCAACAACATTGTCTCTGGTGGCTCATAAACGGCGCTGGGGCATCTGCGTCGTAACAATTCCTGATGCCATTTCCCGGTCTTTGTCTTTAATTCACTAAACGATAAAGAAATATCGTTAGTTGCAGTACAAAACTAGACGAACAACATAAACCTACATAAGTTATATTCAGTTAGATTTTTACAGAGTTTTGAAGTAAAAAAAAATTCAATTTAAATCACAAGTTTCGTAGTGTTACTCGCAGTCCTTATCCTTAATTACTGCTTGATAAATCATCCGCACACGACCGGGTATGACAGAAAAAATTACTTTTCTAATTTTGTGCTCCTCGTATCGTTGATTCTCTGGAGTTGTACCCGAACAGCAAGTTGGTTGATTCGTCGTTCGTCTATCTCTTGCAACGACCTCTGTCGCTTTAATACCTGTATATGGAAGTTGGAATCTGTCATCGACTAACCCCAGATGCCCGATTACCGGTAACTTCCTCCAAAGATCCGAAAAATATAATTATTATTGCAACGTAGACTAGTTTGTAATTTAAAGTTAAAATCTTTCATCGATTTGATTTACTGTCTCAAAACATTTTAAAAATGCAGATTTTTTTGTAATAATGCAGTGAAGTTTGGCGCACCTATCATGCATTTACAAGTTATTAATAATTATGAAAACTCGCAGCCTTAATCATTTATACAAACAACATTGTGTACATAATTTTCCCTCTAATATGATCAAAACTCTTGTTTTAAGTAATTACGGCAGCAATACACTTCGCAGCTTACACACAAACTAACTATGGTTGCAACTCAAAATCGCCACAAAACTACAGTCATGTTAACTAATGTGTTCCATTACTCGCAAAATTGTTTCCCGCTCCCAGTCTTCTAGGTGCAGCATTTCCATTGTCAAACACTTCCAAAATCCTGTACAAGTGCTTACTCAACAAAGTTCAGTTGCTTAGTTGTCTATGGTCACTGCTATGTAAAAGCAAAGAGAACAAACTTTATCTTACTATACATGTAATTTGTAGTATTGTTAACGTAATTTCACCTTAACTGCAAAGCATTTGGGCTTTAACAAAAAATGTTCAGCCTTTAGTATAATGAAATGTAACATATATTTAAAATATAGTGTTAGGCATTTCGTAAAACAAAAATTTGAAATCGATATTTAACTGTAACTACTCTTGCATTATACACCTGAACCATCGCGCCACCACGCATTTATACCAACTTGTGCATCTCCCACCAGTTAATTTAAAAATAAATTTGCATGCCTACGTATGCTGTCGTTTTCTAGTTGCCGCTGTAGTCATGCTTTACCAGCTGAATGTATATAATTAACCATTAACGCTTGCTCTCTGTCGACATTCTACGTGGAAAACTAACGCATAAAATACTCGAGATTTTTTCAGCGAACTCGTCATTAGGGTGAAGTTAATAAACTATGCGTAAAACACCCTTAATTTACATTTTCTTTTTGGAAAGGACATAAGGGCTCAGTAGAAACCGCGAATTTTTGCAGTTTGATTTTGTTTGTCTCGAATACATATATAGGTTAGTCGGCAAGTGGATCGGTCTTTCCGGCCATTCTAACATAAACGCTAAACTTACATGCAGTTTTGTCGATTTAGCAACACAGTTCTTCGACTTTCCCCCCAAAACGTAGGTTTATATTTCTAGCACGGCTTGACCTATAATTAAACATCCCACCCTCCATCCCACAATCAATTTTCTAGTTTTTGTGACAACAACATGCCGTCGGCCACTCATCAGGAAATGATTGAGTTGTGTATTAATGTTGCCTTCCAACTCGTGCAATGCATTGCATATTTTCAATCAAACGCCTTCATGCCACACCTCTGGTTTCGATACATTGCAATTGTTCGAAAGATACCAACCAATGTATAAGAACGTCCTCAAAATGCATATTTCTTGCCTGTTTAACTCCTTTGTTTACTTTCCGTGGCGCGCGGGGCGATATTATAAAGACCAAGTCCGACAGAACAATAATATTACGGAAATAGACTGTGTCATACCGGGTGAAATCATAGCACCGTCACGTCGTACCTCATGTTATAAAATAAAACCAAGCGTAAACAAAAACAGAAAGAGCAATACAACTAACTTGTTTATGTCTTTTGAAGAAAAAAAGACTTCCACATGGTAAATCTTGCATTTTTATCAACCGGGCCCTACGTAAAATTTAAAATGGTAAATCGCATATGATTTCCTATTTTTTCGCCGGTAAACCAAGGACTTTAGGAGCTGCACGCATAGATTAAATAAACCCGCAGTTGCAAGTAACCTCGACTGTCCTCGACACATTTACAATCATAAATCAAGTGGTTAGCAGATTTGCTGAAATAAAATCGCTGCGGACAATTAATCAATCACTGACACACTTATCCACGTAATCTAATAGTTCACCGACATTGCCTTTTCACCTTCTTTCCACCTTTTAACACATTAACTATAGTCCTTAGCACAGTATACTATATCAGTGTATTTATATCTGTTTATATGGAGTCTCCATCGATGTTATTTATAGAGCAATGATACATCTTGTTTACTGTCAGTTCATCGCTTATACCTCTTGTAAGTAATCGCTTCTTTCCATCCCTTTATGGTGAACCAAACTTTTAATCTGGTAATCCCGTTATTTTCTATAACCAGTTATTAGTTTTTACTTCGATAACAGGTTTTTTAGCCGGCTAGGTTTCAACCCCATATGAGATTGTCACCATGACCGTTTTTGTATATACTTGATAAATGTATCAATCGCGTTAACCGTTCGGCCACACAACTTACCGTTAACAGGTTCCTGAGTAACTAACACTGTAAATAACTGTTCTGCCACTTAGTTCACAGTGGAGTTCCTTTCACAATTCATGATTATGACATTATAATTGAATAAACTTGTCTACGAAGAGCGGCCTGAACTTAGTTACTGGATCTTTAAACAGTCACTAACATTTACATATCCTTTGCTATTGTTAAAATGACTCTGGTATGTTTTCTTGTACTGAGTGCAACGATTTTATGGTATTTTTAGTGCCGTGCGCAGAACTTTAAGTGTAAGTATCACCTCTGGCGAAATTCCGTTTACAACATTACCGCTTTAAATACCTCGTAAATAAATTGTGCTTTACATCAGGTAAATGCTGCTGTGTGTTTAAAGCGATCAATATTTCTCGTGTTAAACTACATATGTGCCCTACTTACCGTAAAATGCAACACTGCAATTTCTATATATATTTTAAAATATTTAAGTTACGCCTACCTCAGCTATGATACCAGCATTGTATTCTTACGCTGTGCCCTACTTGTTTGTCCCGGTTAATCACATTAAGGATTTCGTTGAATCATGTCCAACATTCCGCTAAATCACTTAATTTAATTGACGTGTTAAATCCTATTTGTGTTTATCTGCGGTTGCGGTGACCACCAGTAATATTCTTTTTATATCGGTCATATACTGGTTTGAACGATCTAATTTTACTACACCTGGCTCCGAGACATCAGCTTTAGACTAAATATCCCGCAGTAAGTTTTCTGAATATTTTTTACTCTTCTCCAAAGAACCTATTCTGTCCTACCTACACACAGACGCGGCCATTAGATATAATACATACAAATCGCAAATGAGAACAAGCGCAGTATTGGCATTTCTTGTGTTTTTTTCGTCGTATCAAGCCGCATTCTTAACGATTTAATATTCCTGTATCGACCCCTCACGTGCAATACGTAACTGGTAAATATCTCGGTCTCATACGTCACAGATTAGTTTAATGATGACACAGAAAACGCATTGATCGGTATCGACTTAATCATAAAACACGGTGTTATTTGTTCCCTTTCAATAGGGCGGCTGCTGATTTCGTGACGTATCGTATTATTCTGTGTCATGGCGATAAAAAAACAGTGTGGTCAGCGTAAAAAGAGCCAAGTCAGGGTGGATTGGTTAACAACACTTGCTGTAACGTACTTATCATAATTTTTTAAGACTATTGAATATTTCTACCCATGACAACCTTTTTGGGGATAAACGTGAATATATATATCCTTAGCTTTTTAGCTAATTTGAGAGCTTAAGGTTCTCATTTAACCAATGAATTGATATGTTATTATTGATAAAACCTATGATATGGTAACCTTTTTAACTTGGGTCTGCTGTCTGTTTAGAAATTCGACATCCTGTCTAGTATGGCGTACCAACCTTCAAGCAAGTTCTCAGTTCTGGGAAGGCTGGTTTAAAGGGCTATCTGCGAATTTCCTTTCTGTTTCTGCCCCTAAAATGCTTATGCTCGCAGGTCAGTATTGCCTACTTGCAAACAATGTTTTATTTTCACCACTTCACTGTGTTAGGGCTCTAACCAGACTATTGACAACCTCCCGGAAATTTATAATCTATAACAATTGGAGAGGAAAGAAGGCTTCTACTGAACTGGGATTAATCACTAACTTTCTAATGCTCACGTAATCTGATCCATCATGTTGATTTTAGGGGTGGCTAGACGCCTTACTCAAACAAGTGGTTACATCAAATTTTGTTTTATGATTTCCTTAAATCCCATTTTGTTGTAAAGCTACAGGTTGTATGTGTGGTGCTTGAACTTTATTAAGCAGCATATGCATAAAACAACTTAAAAATTTTGAATGGACGTATGAGTATAAAGCAACATTTTAATAATTTTAGTTCTTAGAAGTGCATTTGTTGTCTACTAGGGGTGGATCGACTAGATAGGGAGTTGACTATTGGACAAATGCAAGGGAAGTTTCAAATGCAGGTACGTAGGACAAGTGCAAAGCAGCAATAAATTTCATTACTATTTTCATTTCCTGAATAACATCTCTGTACTGTAAAGTGGGCACAATTCAAATTAGTACCTTTTTTCAGTTTTGATTATAAATTCAGAGAGATGTTAATTATAAAATTTCAGTTTTGATTATCAAGATATAAAAAAGGTCCACAAAGTTTACCTATAAATTCAAAACCAAAATACAGTGCAAAAACAGAAATTTAAACATTATAAATAACAGTAACAAAACGATTGTTATAAAATATTGTAAAGATTTATTACAGTTTGATTAAATTGTAAATGTTTATGCACAGGTGCTGCCTAAAAGCGGCCATGCTGTTCACGAAGATTGTCCACAAAAAGTGGCCGAAGCAATTTCAAATTTTTTAAAGCGACACCGCTTGGCAAATTCTGTTTCTTGAAATAAATATTAATTTAAATTGAAAATCACTTAATGTTTAAATTGATCGTTGATTTTTTTTTAAATACAAGAAGAATGAGCTAGTTTTGTGTTTTAAGGTATATTAAATTTAGAAAACTAGACAGTGTTGAGAAACTAGGTTTATTTTTGCTCATTTGCCAGTTTCCAGCACCAAACACTACTATTTTGAGTCATTGTTACACTTGTTGCTTAAAAATTGGGTTAACTCGTCACACAGTTTAAACAAAGGCAGTCCAACTACATTGTTATAGCAACCATCAATTCTCTTCACAAACATCGCTCCTTGACCCTGGATCCCGTAAGCCCCAGCTTTGTTTCTGTAATTGTTGGGAGTATTATTGTCTCTAACTAAGTTTAAACTAAATTAACAACAAGAGAACAAGCACAGCTCTGGTGATTACTATGTCAGTTACAGAGTGATTCATCTTTTCAACCACAAGATAAAGAAATCTATCCTAATATAAGAATTTTAAAATAATAAGAGCTCTATTTTTATTTTAAGAGAGGTAGCTTTAAACCAAGAACAAATTCATTTAAAATAAACTTGAACTATATTTTCAGCAATTCCATATAACACACTTTTATTCATGTACAGGGTGTATTTTTTATTGTTTTTAAGAAAAAATATTTTATGTATGGAAACATTTTGGCAGGATGCTTACAAGGGTTCTCCAGTATCCACATAGCTTTGTATCATTTCCCTCGAAAGTGATCCAAACTCGACCAGTGTAGATTCTTGAAACATTGTCTCACTCAACACCCCATTTTCTACCAGTATGGCCGACACCCCAGTGCATACTGTGTGTGTCTTGCAACTTAGATTACTAAGTGTGTCAACTGCAACAGGTGCTGTGTGGGGTTTGCCAATGATCTGGTCATTATTAATCTAGAAAAGTTAAAGAAAGAAGTTAAAGATTGATTTGTTTTGGTTGTATAACTTGCACTACCAAATTGGTGTTATAAAAGCATAGTTTACAGTCATGGCCTAATTTTTTGACAAAACAAATCTATAAAGGGAGAGTAAAAGGTTCACAAAGTTCACTATAAGCACACAACGGATAGAGTGACAGCACTATAATCTAATTGGTACCGCAGGTAATGCACAATTTAAAAAGTTTAATAAGCATTTTTATAATAATTTAAAATTAAAAACTATAGAAGATATTACAATCATTGCAGATGATTATTTCATAAACAGTGTAACAGTTGGAAATCATAATTTTGGAAACTCCTGATGATCAATACTTTTGAAAAAAGCCCAGAACTGTTTTGTATTCCTGATAACAGAATTCTATTTTTGACCATTTTATTAACCAAAAAAATTGTAGCCATATTAAAAGTATCGAAAGGCACACTATGAGAGAAGCAAACTAAGACGCCAATAATTATTACCCTATATTGTTTAACATTGTCTGTTGAACAATATAACCTGTATATTTTAATATTATCCAGGTCCCATTATATTTCTAATATTTTTGTGTAAATTTTTATTAGCTAACATGTTAAAAGCCCCAAATAATGTTTAACCAGTTAGCGATTAATTAAATTTTATAATTTCTCACACTTACAATGATTGTATCTGCTCCAATGATTAGCACCTTTTCATTCGACTTTTCGTAAAGATTGGCAACTTCTAGTGCTTTGCCATGAGCCAGGAGTTTTACATAATCTTGAGGATTTTTAAATGACTTTTTATCAACGGATTCTTCATCATAAGGAGAAGAGCATACCTCAAATTTTAATCCCTGTGGTAAACGGGGTGTAAATATAAAAATAATACCAGCTTCTATATTTATCTTCGTGGTCAAGGTTAACATACTTTTTATATTGGGAAGGTTCTTAAGAGAATCACAAAAGCAATGTGCCCATAGTGCGTTTTCCGGAGGTATTTCATTGTGTTTACAGCCAATTAACCAAGAGTCGAAATGTGAATTATTAGTTACTTACGACTTGTTCCAATAGTTTGCGACGTTGTGGTGACGAACTTGCAAGGATTACTTTAATGTTTCGTAGAAGTTCTTGAAGTGGCAACAGCATCTTAAGTTTACAGCGTAGATCATTCAAGCGGAACGTGACGTATCAATCGCAAAACAGCTGTTCAGAAAATTTAAATGACCTATAGATATTGTAGAGATTAATATATTGTACATAAGTACATATTTCACATTAAAAAAACATTTCTGATTAAATATAACAAATGATGAAATAGGATAAAATTGAAATTGATCAAAATAATAGACTCAATTGGTTTGTTTTAGTTAAAAATAGTTCGTCCAAACTCGTCCAATTTGTTTTGATTGATCACGTGGTTTTCGAAATATTTCCCTCATTTTAGTGAAAAAACTTAAACGAACTTCATGGAAGAAACTTTAAAGATTAATATTCCTTTTTTTTGAATGATGATACTTGTTTGGAAATAAATACAATCGTATGTCCTGGTGCTTAGTCCTACCCTTTTTTTCAAATTTAATTTTGTATTCTTGGCGCCAAAAGACGATGTTATTTCATTCTTGACGTCACCCACTCTCTCTCTTACCTCTTTTCAATCTCTTTTTGCAGCTTTTAATGTACGTTCTCTTCTTATTGGCGCGAAATTATTTGGAGCCAAACGCTTGACATATTTATTGTTTTGTGTTACTTTTGGCGGAATGTTTGAATTGCGCTATAAAGTCAGTTATAGGTAGGATACGTTCATTTACGTATATGTCCGTGAGTCATTCTGTTCTTTAACACTAACTTTGTCTTAGTTTTATATTATTTGCCTGAAGTAGTCACGCGAAAACTTGCACATTTTGTTTCTTTTTGCCTTGTTTTTTTGGTTTGTTGAAAAGTTGGAACAAAGAAAATGTATGTATACAAACGAGGTAAGCATTGTTTATGACCCACTTTGTGCTAAAACACAATTTTAACAAGGTGATTGTTACTTTTAAACTAATTTACTAAATATATAACATGTGGTATCACGAATATTATAAGGTAGTTATATGATAAGTTTTCTGTTATTTAGTTTAGGCAGAGCTATCTTTTTGCATAATTATAGAAGTTACGAGTACATTTATGATTTTTTTGACACATTTTTTGATTTATGCTGTTGACACCAGGCTTTTACTGCATTGTTAAAACTTAGTTGTACGCATTATAATACCATGGCACATTTGAGATTTTGATGAGTGTCAATACAATAGTACCATGTGCCTCAACCTCAAACATGCTTTTTAAATTGCTCTTCCCTTCATATCCTTAATGAAACGAATCTTCTCATATATTTCAGATGGCCGTAAGGAGCGGGTTATGTTTGACAAGATTACCTCCAGAGTTTCAAAGCTCTGCTATGGTCTGAACATGGATTTTGTAGATCCAGTAAGAACTAGATTATATTTTTTTATATTTTAAGCAAATCTAATGCATCAAGAGTAAAAAAATCCTTGTAATTTCTTATTCCAACTAACCAAATTTTAATGTTTTTTTTACCTTTTAGGCGAAAATTACAATGAAGGTAATCAGTGGAGTCTATGAAGGTGTGACAACAGTCGAGTTAGACACACTTGCAGCTGAGACAGCAGCGCACATGACCACAACTCACCCTGATTACGCCATACTCGCTGCTAGACTTGCGGTCTCTAACTTGCATAAAGAAACCAAAAAGGTGTTCAGCGGTAAGTAAGATCAATGTCGTTTTTCAACTGAAAGGACATTAGAAGGACAGCGTTTTTATTTTAATCACAGTAGTTGGCCTAGTAGATTAGCTTTCGTTCTTGCAGTCTGCCTTTAAATTAGCTTCAATCCAATAAATATTTCTGTGATTGTTCTGCGTAACAACATTTTGCTTGGGTTAGAGACAGCAAAGTAGAATTTAAATGCAGGGTGTTTTTAATTTCTTGTACTTTTGCTGACTTGAACAACATCGTGACCCATCATTATGACACTATAATTGTGAAATAGGTTAAAGGGTCGGTATTATTTATTTGTAAATTTATTCAGCTGTTATGGGAGATCTTTATGAATTCATCAACCCACGCAATGGAAAACATTCACCGCTTATTTCAAAAAAGACCTATGACATTATACTTGCAAACAAAGAGGTAAGCTCTGGTTTTTATCTGGTTCAGTTTTTACATCGAGGAAACACTAAAGATAATATACATCATTAAAGTTTTTCAGTTCTTTTTTAACTGGTTAGAGCATCGTCTTTTAAGGTTATTCGATTTACATTTGACATTTGCAGAAATTAAATTCAGCTATTATCTACGACCGCGATTTCTCTTACAACTTCTTCGGTTTCAAGGTGAAATTTGTGTTAATTAAAATGGAGGAATTTCAGTTTTGACGAAACCACATTTCAGACATTGGAGCGGTCCTACTTATTGAAGCTTAATGGAAAGGTGGCTGAAAGACCCCAACACATGCTGATGAGGGTGTCTATAGGGATTCATGGGGATGACATGGAATCAGTTCTTGAGGTAAATCCAAATGTAACTTTTTTTAAATCCGTTTGGCATGTTAGTGCATATTGGCATGTCTCCAGGTGTTGTAGTTTCTTTGTATGTGCTAAGCATAAGTGCGGTTCTTATGTATGTGTTAAATCTCAATTAAAGGGACGGCTACACGCAAAGTGTCTAACGGGGTACGCCGATCTTATATCGCCATGCTATAAAGCCAGTACACCGCTTTACATGTAATACAGATTTGTATAACAGTACAAAAATTTTAAAATATTTTTAAAACATTTGTTTTTCTTCTGATATTTTATTCTTAAAAAAGTATTTTGTCATACTTTCCCCATTCTAGTATCACTAAACAATGCTTGGTAAAAGCGCAAGAATCACAGACGTCATAACACTGCCACCATGGGTAGCCAACAAAATCAAAATTATTTAAAATTATCTTTTAGACCTATCATCTGCTATCAGAGAAATGGTTCACCCACGCATCACCCACCTTGTTTAATG
The DNA here is from genome assembly GCA_000149265.1 of Ciona savignyi. Taxonomy (NCBI): domain Eukaryota; kingdom Metazoa; phylum Chordata; class Ascidiacea; order Phlebobranchia; family Cionidae; genus Ciona; species Ciona savignyi. The sequence continues at coordinate 83,703 of CH002410.1, read as the reverse complement.
CCGGTACCAACCGCCCTCAAATGTCCAGGTAATATATTCAAAGATACATATAGGAAATGTGCATTTTTTTAATTTCTAGGGCAAATACTAAATAGCTAAATGTACTGTTGTTTTTTATCTACACTTAACACTTAAATTGCGTCATGTTATCAAGGTTTTGTTTATTAAAAACGATCGCGTTCCCCAAACTTTCATAGATATGAAAAATTTGGTTTTAGTCGATCGTATAATAATGGAATCCTTTCACACGCTCTTCTTGGTTCTTTGGTACCATGCTTTGCATGAGTGGAGCCTGTATAGAAGTAGTGATTTTGCTGATTCCAACAAATATTTCTATTTATTTAAAGAATTGTAATATCTTTTGACCTGAATTTAACATGGAATTGTTAGTACAATTACTGAAATCTTAATGTCATTTCTACTTGGTTTAGATAAAACTTTTAAGTTACTTTATAATAATTATTCGCATATGTACTTACATGACACTTAATGTGATATTCATGAATAGTTTTTAGCTTTCCTAACTTTAATCGGTTGTTTTTTTTTAAAGTTGCTTTCTGTTAACCATGCAAGATGACAGTATTGAAGGAATTTATGAGACATTGAAACAATGTGCACTTATATCCAAAACTGCTGGTGGTATTGGACTTGCTATTCACTGTATTCGTTCTTCCGGCAGCTATATTGCGGGGGTGAGACACTGTTAGTTACTTTTTAGTTTAGCCAGTATCAAAAGTATTAGCCAATAAATTAAGTTTAGTCAGTATATTTAAATAAGACATTTTCCATTTACTTTAGTTAAAGTCCATAATTTAGTCTTTCCTTATCAACCTCAGACCCTTATCTGGAAGATTTTTAGATAGATACCGGCTGCTTTGCCAAGTTATTTGCTTGTGTACGTGGTCAAAGAACCTTTGTGCCAGTGCTTCCCATGTCCTGTCATCTTCTTTTATTAATAAATGTCATTTTTTATTGATAGACGAATGGAAACTCAAATGGTTTGCTGCCAATGCTGCGTGTATACAATAATACTGCCCGATATGTGGACCAGGGCGGGAATAAGGTAATTTAATATTGTGAAATAAGTATCCTAAACTGTAAATTTATCTTATAAGATTCGGCAATTAATGACATCTGCACAATTCAGCAATCTATTTTTACCTACACCATGAATGTGGGCAAATATATGAAAATGGCAACAGTAGCTAATTAGAGTAATGACATATCTGGCTGATCAAAATGTCAAAGTTTTAGACTGCAAAATGACATTTGTTAAATCACGTTTGAGTCTGTAATTTAAACATGAAACCACAGCGTCCTGGTGCCTTTGCGATTTACGTTGAACCATGGCATGCGGATATCTTCGATTTTCTTGATGCAAAGAAAAACACAGGTATGGATTAACATTTTTGAGGCCACTTGAAAAACATATTATAAAGTCTATACAGTATATATATATAATATATCCCAAAATCCTATGATTGTGTTATGTTTTTATTCCTGATTTGGCGAATCTAGTGCAATATCTGGGTTTTTAATAGAATACATATGCTGTGAGTGGCTATGAAACAACTTCCATCTGTTAACCAGGCAAAGATGAATCCCGAGCTCGAGATTTGTTTTACGCTCTGTGGATCCCGGATCTGTTCATGAAACGGGTGGAGTGTGATGGGGATTGGTCGTTGTTCTGTCCCGATGAAGCAAAGGGCTTGTTCGAGGTGTGGGGGGAAGAATTCGAGGAACTTTACATAAAGTGAGTGCGAATTTGTTACATAAAATGCAAAAGGGATTTCACTTTGTGTTAGTCTTATTATAAGTATGATTGGGCAATCATTGGTGCATATCGCATGAAAAACAAGGCTGTTGTGCTGTACACGTATAGATTATAATAATCACTTCCATTAGTGTGTGGTTGCATAGAAAAAAGGGCAGTATGCCAGCAATGCAAGTAATGAAATCTTAACCCTTGCAGCTTGCACTATAAAATCCTAAAGTAAAAAAAATCAATAAGCATGATAAAAACTGCAAATCATCCTACCAAATCATAGTCTCTCTATTAACTCTTTCACTTCCGGCCAAATGCATTAATTTAAACATGCTGTCCCGCAGTTTTTTTACAATTTTTGGTCATTTTCAAATTGGCACAGTTTTTCACAAATTTGTGCTATGATTTAATATTTAGGATGGTTGGAAAGATAATTTATCCCTCTTTTAAACAAACCGCACATCTAGAATCTACCTCCAATAAAAAATATATTATGTAAACTTAAGTGAACACCACTTTTTATGTAAAGAAAATTCTGCTCGACTTTGAAAATTTTGAGGTGCACTGACAAACGAAATACTCACTAATTATTGGTATGCCCAAATGATCTGAAAATTGGAATGTAAATTGTCTAATAGTTTTTGTACTCAGGAAAATTTGAACTGTATTTGTATTCAGTAGTTTTTTACTATTCCTAATTGAAATTTCCCTTTATTCTAACTATATTATGAAAAATTGAACCAAAACGCATTGAAGTTTTTAGTTTTGTAGAACTAAAATAGTAAAACGTATAAAAAAAACAGTGAAGGAAGTGTAAAAAGGGCATACAAAAGCAAACAAACACAAATATATCCAATATTCTTCAAAGCAGGGCACACCGAACTAGCTAGTCTCGCCGCCTTTTTCTTTATCGTGCGCTCAGCAGGCCCAGCTGGATTCATGCTTTGGTGAACACGAAGCATAACCGCCTGCTGCGAAAACGTCACCAACGCTCTCCTTTTTATCTGAACGGCACGAAATTCACAGAGAATGTAAAGAAAGACTTAACGCGACTCCTATTGGCTGAGTTAGTCACTTGTAAATTCGTGTAAAATCGATAGAAATAAGAGGCGAAGCCTTGAAAAAGAAAGGCTATTACTCCTCGCATTTTTAATATTTCTCCACGAAAATTACAGAGAATAAAATATAGGGTTTCCTTGATCGAATGAGCCATAGCTGAGGTTTCTACCATTACGCATTGCGGAGAAATCGTTTTTAGATTTGCACCCATTTATGTGCAACGCGGGATACCATGTTTTCCCACCAACTCGCGATATATGGCGAGTTGGGACGGAAAGAGTTAATGTAATGTGCATTGCTTTTGTAATTTAACCTACGAATAATTCTCAAATGTTTTTTATTTGTCATAACAGATATGAGAAGATGGGCAAAGCAAAGAAAACCATCAAAGCGCAGAAGTTATGGTACGCTGTGATCGAGGCACAGATCGAAACCGGCACACCCTACATGCTTTATAAAGACGCGTGTAACAGAAAATCAAATCAACAAAATCTTGGGACGATTAAGAGTTCGAACCTGTGCACGGAAATCGTTGAGTACACAGCTCCAGATGAGGTATGGGAAGTTACCAAATAGGTTCAAATTGTTCGTTATTTAAAAGCCAAATCTGCCATTTTTTTAAAACCAGGTCTGCCACTATTTATATTAATCAATGGAATTAGGTAACTTATACAGGTTGCTCTGTGTAACATTTTTCATCACTCATATATTTTTCCAACCTAGATAAAATGTGTCTGTCAACATGTGTACATAACTATTTATATCAATTAATTGAATTGGGTAATTTCCACAGGTTGCTGTGTGTAACCTTGCCTCAATTGCACTTCCCATGTATGTTCTTTCTGGTCCTGTGTTTGATTTCAAGAGGCTTTATGAAGTCACAAAGGTTGTCACGAAAAACCTCAACAAAATTATCGACATTAATTATTACCCAGTAAAAGAGGTAAGTGGCCAAATATGTAAAAAGTCAGCAAAATTGGATATGATGTGTGAAATTTTAATGTTATACTATGTTTGCAGATTTACTAAATTTTTGTACAAAAAAAGGGTTCAATTTCTATAAAATAAAATAAACAAAATCATCAATTTTTATTCATAAAATCTCAGACCAAAATTTATCTTTTCAGGCTGAAACATCAAACAAACGGCACCGCCCCATAGGGATAGGGGTCCAGGGGTTGGCCGACACATTCATTGCAATGCGGCTTCCCTTTGATTCCCCTGAAGCAATGAAACTCAACGTACAAATATTCGAAACAATCTACTATGCTGCTCTTACTGCCTCGTGTGACTTAGCTGAAGAATTAGGAACATACGAAACGTACAAAGGCTGCCCCATCAGCAAAGGGGTATAACAGAGTTACTTAGGATAGGATAGGATAGTATATTTAAGTTTATCCCTGTGAATGGGAAAACCAAGGGATTAACACACAGGCAATCGTCAGATCACCTCATATGCCCGCCGTCGGGTTACCAAAGCTATTGCAGTGTGTTGTGTATGATAGACACATTCTTTTAATTTAGTAGCACCCATTAATCCTATTCACGCAATGTCCGTAAAGTGCCTTGCCCATGGACACAATCGACTAGCTAGCGACCAGTTTCGCACATTAAAAGGCGACGCACTTAACCGCCAGACTAACCGGCCGGACTTGTTAATTAACCTTTCATACATAAATGCTAAAAACCATGTATTAAGCCACAGCAATACAATAAAATCATAAAAATTCTACCACAATTTTGTGTTGTACAGCTAAAATATGAGATTTTTAGATTTTATTTTTTATATTTCCAAATTTCAGGAACTGCAGTATGACATGTGGAATGTAACTCCAACAGATCTATGGGACTGGGCTGCGCTTAAGGATCGAATTGCCAAGTAAGTTGCTAAAATGCCAAGTTCTAACACAATGACCTTTGTTGGTTCTTTCTTGTCAATAAAACTTGAACTTGGTTGTTTACCTGTGTAAAACGCCCATTGTGTTTTCCGATTTCCGAAGATAAACACGAATATCATATCCTAACATTTCTGATCTTACACATATTTTAGCTACACACATTTTTTAACTAATGAAAATACTTTGTTGTTGGCATTTAACATGGGTCCTCTTCCACAGACATGGTATCAGGAACAGTCTTCTCATAGCTCCAATGCCAACTGCATCCACTGCTCAAATCCTGGGAAATAACGAATCAATTGAACCATACACAAGTAATATATACACCAGAAGAGTTCTATCTGGGGAATTCCAGGTGAGATCAGTAAATTTGCAGATTTGGTCTAAACTTAATTACATATGCTTAAAACAGACACACAGTACAGTAGGTACTGCTTAATATAACCACCTTCGGACCAGACCATTATGGCCCTAAGCCACATGAAGTCCAAATACTGTCAAATGCATCTTTTAAGTAACAGTGTGACCTTGGCAGTAATCAAAGTATAGTACTGTAACAGTATCACAGAAAATACAGTACGGATGTCTTCTAAAGTAAATCTAAGATATAGCGATGTGACTATTTTGTCATTAAGACAAAACATGCATGTGTACAGAAAACAGCCTATTGAAAAAGCGAAGTCACAAGTGGCAAGAAAAATAATGTACTGTAATAAGAGAAATGGAGAAAATGTTGGTCATATTTTCCAAAAATTGTTCATATTAATTAGAGAATTTTAAATTGAGAAATTTGGATTATATTATCTGTGGTCATATTAAGCGGCACCTACTGTATTATGTTTTTAGCTGCAGCCCTCAGCATTGCTTCAAAGCACTAACAATATTTTTTATAGATTGTGAACCAACATTTGCTGAAAGACTTAACTGAGAGAAATATTTGGAATGATGATGTTAAACTGCAAATGATAGCTAATAATGGGTCAATACAGGTAATTGAAAACCTTGTTTTGTCTTTAACTCTTCGAAATATTTGAAGCTGATTTATTTTATATTTTTTCTTTTATTTGATAATTGCGTAAAAATTGGTATATTTATTCTTGCTACTTAACATAGTGTGCAAAAGAATCTGTGCTTCCAACTTAAAAGTAAAGTATCTTACACTTAAATATATATACCATCGTTAACCATTATTCCCGCCAGAACATCGCACAAATCCCAGACGATCTCAAGATGCTATACCGCACTGTGTGGGAGATATCGCAAAAGAACATCGTCAAGATGGCCGCCGACCGAGCTGCTTTTATCGACCAGAGCCAGAGCCTCAACATCCACATAGCTGAGCCTAACTATGCCAAACTGACTAGCATGCATTTCTATGGCTGGAAGTCTGTAAGTAGGAAAGAGTGATGTTTAGTACTTCACCCTTGTTTATAGGATCATAGATATTGTTGTTTTGCTAAGTGCGTTTTCTTAATATTGGTCTGATTGCTTGTTCGTAATTGTTGATGTTTAGTTTTAATTATTACAGACAAATCACATCAAAAAGAGTTTTAGATTACATTCGGTTTATCAAAGGTTATTTGCAGCACTTACACCCATACATTTAAAAAATTGTATATGACACTGTTTAAGACTTCAATATCCAGCCATCCAACTGTTGATAGGCTATACCCGTGTTGCAACATTGTTTGTTTCCAATGTGTGTGGGCATCATGTTTCTAGGATTTTTAGCAAATTTAAAAAAAAAATAACAAATTACAAAAACAAGCTGCTTTTACCCTAGGGCTTAAAGACGGGTATGTACTATCTGCGGACCAAACCAGCAGCACAAGCCATTCAGTTTACCGTGGACAAGAACAAGCTGAAAGTTGCACAATCCGAATCAAACAAAACTGAAGAAGAGGTAAAAACTGAATTAGCTTGATAACATTTTAAAGGTGTTTTGAATTGTTATGTGCGAATTTAATAATGCAAAACTTATCATGCATATATCAGAAAGTTTATTAATATTAAGCGTTATGTTTGAATTTCTGTCAAATTCGCACTATAAAGGTCAGCCAGTATAATCATTCGATTTTTTTATTCATAGGTTAGTCGGACTAAATAGCTAGTTAAATTAGTGCTTGGCCTTGTAGATAGAGTTGAAACTCGTCACTAGCTAGTATGTTCTGTCCTTGGCCAAGGCACTTAGCAGACATTGCCTGAACCCAGTGGATTTGTTATTGACTTTTACCAAAATTGAAAGTACCTCCTGCACAACACATTGCAATAGCTCTGGTAACCTAACCACGTGCGCGAGGTTCTGGCGATTGCCCGTATAAGAACGCTCGAGTACGTATTTAATCTTAAATGGGGCAATGTGATTTTACTAAACGGTATCGAAAGGCGATTTCCTAATATAATAAACTTATTAAAAAGTTACCCTGAATTTTATTTCCCAGATTCGAGAACTGAACGAGGCTGCCATGCTGTGTTCACTGCAGAACAAGGAGGCTTGCTTGATGTGCAGCGGTTGAATCTTCGTCTTCCGACATTTTTCTTCAACTTTTCCCTTTTGATTATGTTCACATGTTTCTTCTTGTCCTTAAACAAAGTAAACTGCCAACAACGTAATGTGGGTGTTTGATAAGCAGGTTCCGCGTATGTATGGGTGTAGTCCGGTGTTAGGAAATCTCTTGTTGTATTGATCTCAATTCGTGAGAAATGCAACATATATGAAAAAGCGAATAGCTATCCGTTTGTTTACCAGCAAGGATTCGGAACTGCAACCTTTTGATAAATAAAAAAGGGGTTACGCGCGTTTTTTCATAATACATCGCAGAAGATTTGACCATGGTGTTACTAGAGACGAAAGACGGTTTGTCCGGTTGATGGATGATACCTTGTGTTTGTGTGCCATTACAGACTAAGATAACGTTGCGGACACAAATATGCTATTACAAAGTACATATTAGGAGTAGGATTTCATTTTAGCTGACGCAATAAACCTAAAACAAGCTTGTAACCCCACGTTATTTTTTATCATTTTTTTAACATAGCGATGTCATTGTCCTGCATCTCGATACCGCCCAACCTACTGGGATCCACCATTCCACATTCAGCAGTTCAGAAGCGCTTTCTTGAACGGTAGCCTATATTCAACAATCTGAATTAAGGCAACGATGCTTCTTGGGTATATTATCGCTCTGACATGTTTTCGACGAAGAGACGTAAGTAAAGTAATGAAAATATTACGTAAAGAATTGTTGCTCACTATAAACAAATAAGGATACGCGAATATGCATTGCATTGCAATACCTCAAAGCAACAAGTAAATAAAAATGCAAAAATACGTAATTTTAATTATCCTATCAACCATAATGACAATGCGACAATTCTATACACAAGCAAAAAAAATAAAACTTATGTTTCTCGTGTTGAAACTGGAGTTCTCATTAAAGTTTTTTATGAATCTAAATAGACTATAGTGGTAGAAAATTCTTACTACATCTTGTCGCATAGAGGCGCACATGAGTCACTAAAAACTACATTTAGGTTGGTACGTTTCTCGTTATCTATACGACCGCAACATTGCCCGCTATAAAAGCTCAGTCGCTTCCACTTAGTAAAAACATCCGTTTTTAGCTGATTGTACCTTTGGTCCATTAATTATCGAAAGCCAAACATACTCAAAAATAAGACTCTATTTCACATTTTTCCGATAGCGGAAATTTCCATTTTTGAATAATTTAAGGTCGTTGCGAAATAAGCACATGTCAGTTGAGCATTCGTGTAATTTTTAACCTGATTAAATTACGCCTTCATGCAATAATCTCGCGACATGCCATGCCTGTCACGACGCAGCAAAAAACGCAAAAACAAAAAGAAAAAAGAACATTCATTATATGTAGCCTTTGAACTTAAATGGAATCTATAAATAGGTTTTGGCTAAAAAAGTTGGGGTGTCTCAATAATATACAACATTCATAATAGCTCCCGTTACCCATGGTGGAAACGAAGTAATGCGTTTTCTAATTACAGTGGTAAAACAGGAATATTCTCCTTTATCCTTCTACCTAAACATAACAGACACAAAGGAATTTGTGTTGCGTTGATTTATAATCAGGAAATATTAAAAACGTAATTACGAAGGAACTCCACGAGCAATTTTATTTCGATACAGAATATCTTGAAACTAAAAAAATTATCGTTGCTGATGCAAAAATGTTGCTTATCGGCGGGATAGAATGCACTCTTAATGTAAGGTTTACCTGCCAGGCTAACTTTTCCCCCGTTATTCCTTGCGTATTTACAAAAGTGTTTTAACTACTGAAATTTTAAATGTTTATCCTGTCTGTTTAAACAAAAGAACTTTGCTGTGTTTTTCTTTAATGTAAAAAGGAGCAAAAAATGAACTAACACTAAAACACTAGTGGTTTGAAATTCGTATTACTACTTCCGCACGATGGCAACCGTAAGTATATATTTTGTTTTATTACCATGTGCAAACAATATAAGGTCACAGCGAGATATCCAGAGATCATGTGTTCAAAACTATGCCCCATAAAAATTAACCTATTGAGATGGACTGTATAATTGTAATACAAAATTTATGCATTTGTATTTTTTACACTAATTTTTACAGATAATGACGCGATAGGACATTAAGGCTAGGTATTCAATCGAGGTGTTGTAATAAGTTATAAAATTCCCACAGTCGTGTTACCGGGGTTTTTTTTCAGTGTGTTCAATATTTAATGATTATTTAATGTTGAAGAATATATTTAAATATAGGATAGGTCTGAATATTCATGATTTATTGCCGTGAATTGGGAAAACAAGGAAGGTTACCTGCAATCTAGCCAAAGCCTTGTTCCGATCTTTAAATTTTTCACTCATTTTAAACCTTGATTCAAGGAATACTCTAAAAATCCGGTCTAATATATTTCGTACAGCTTAATTAGAGTAGGAAAAAGAAGAGGGATTTTTTGGCCGAATGTTTTGCGCGACCAATTCATACAAACGGCTTACCAGTCAAAACATGGTCTCATAAATAACCTATTAAGGGGTCTAATCCTGGTATAAAAAATCCTGGTTAAGACCGACATAATACACGTATTCGTACAAATGCGAAATAGTTTCGTTCGGATTGCTAGGCCTAATAAATACATTGGAAATAGCCACAAAGTTAGTAAGTGTAGTGCCAGGGAATCTTGAATATTTCGAAAATATACGGCTGGACAGTCAACAAATTACACATTAATAAGTCACGGGCCTAGCACGATGTTGCCCAGATATCTAACAAGTTTCTGATATTTTTTGTCAAATTGTTATGTCATTTTTTTTATTTAATTTGAATGATTTTATTTAATATTCTCACCAGAAATTCACAAAAACAAAAAATTGGTAAAAAAACAAAAAAAGGGTTTTGTTATAAGTTCAGCGATTAAATGGATTTTATACCAGGTTAAAAACGTGCGAAAAATAGTTTCCATATAGTGTGTCTTTAGTTTCAGTGTTTTTAAATGTGTTTGGGCCAAAACATCAAGATCTTGTCTATCTTGACGTGGCTGTCTGCGTAGAAGGCATATCTAAAAGGAGAAGTGGTTGTATTGCCCAAGCTTAACTTCGGGTGTCGTTGTAAGGCTGTAGTTAGAGGTTTCGCTGTATTACCTCCCAACTCCGGTGTCTGTTCCACACTTCCCCAGTCACGTGATATAATGAATAATTAAACGGAATCGAAATTAGGTGGGTCGCGTGGCATTGTGTACGCACAAAAGGAAGTATGTTGTTTTTTCGTTGTCACGACGAGTTGCGGACATCAACTCACGCAAACTTATAGAAATAATGTGCGATGGGAAAATTATGCTCGTCGCGCTGCCGCTTCTCGTAAATATTCGATTTTAAATCACAATGACATTTTTATGACCTTCTCATGTAATTTTTTAATGCAGTCATTTGTAAAAGACAAAAAATATCTCAGTTATATATTAGATACAATGTGATACGATCAAATGTGTTCGTAAAAAGCCATATTTTATTTTGAGTATTCAACCGATGTGTTTACAAAAGTCCACATGTTATTTGGAAAAAATCAACTTTGCCGTACTTCTTGAATTGTGAAGTGCGAATTTTGCATTTTCGTGGCTGCTCATAAAACTCAAATTTGCGTAAACACAACGACGTTGTGGACTTTCCGGTGACGTCGAGATCAAAACATTGCGGAACACAAAGCGCGTAAAAATTATAATATTTAATGAATGAAGCGGCATCAGAAATTCATGGGGTTCCCACACTCCTGTATATTTAATGAAGATATCAGCAATTCGAACGCTCGGCTGGCCACTTTTTCCTCCTTTATCAAACGCCGGACAGAATCGGATTTCGGGCCGGTATAATCTCATCACCGCATTGTGTGACTTTCGACTGAGGCGGTCCCGACAAACCACGGATAACAAAACGCATCTGTTAGGTCGGCTACTCATCGATTTTTGATCACAAGCCATCCTCCATTAAAGTCCGCGGCTCGGCGATAATTAGCCGCGAAATATTCATAAATTTTCCAGCCAGACGCATCTGTTGCGCTACAAATGTACACACCAGAACGAGCGTAATGCGAGGCCAGAATCGCTGTTGGCCGATGACCACCAACCGGGAATTTTAATTTTAGCTACGAGGAATATAATTTTAACTGTTGTTTTTCTACAATTATTTATTTTGTCCACTCATAATTTTTTTATAATTAAAAAAAATTAAATCGGATATAAACTGTTCAGTTTACCCACTTTTCAGTTGTCTTTTTAAAAGTTATAAAAAAGGTGTTGTGTATTAAGAGTGGCCAGGGGGGTTTGTTCCGTCAAGTCCTTAATCGCGGAAGTCCTCTGGCGAAAGACACCTGGTCACGTGACGCCCCGCCTGCCGAAGCAGATGACACAATGCAACGATTATTACGTAACGGAGAGAAAAGAAGGCAATGGAGATGGGCGATCGAGTGGACCTGCTCGACTCATTCCGCTGTTGAGCTCGCTAGAGTTTGGGCTGAATTATTTATTAAACGATTTGGTCCTAGGAGAGTTGAGATTTTATAAAATATTAATATTTGGAGCAAAGTTTTCGCCACACTCGACTTTAATTCATTAGAAATTAATGCAATTTGAGGCAAGTTTGCACAAGTGAAGTCGCGTGAATTAATTATTCATCTTTATAAAGCAATCGTTAAACTTAGAGAAGGTGCAATTTCGCCTATTAAGTGCAGTATACAAAGAAGCATTTTTTCATTTTTCTAAAAATGTAAATTTACCTTTCGCTAACGAAATTTTTTTTTCTCAGATTCAATTTAATAGATTTTATTTTTGCAATACACGATCACCCACACAATGTTCACCAACATGCTAGCAACGCATCATCACCACAGACCGCCATCACCGGTACCAACAGTTACCACCCTCAATACAAGTTACGGGGAGCAAAAATACGCCCCGCTCCACAACGCAGCGGATGCCGTTCGTCGCCACTGTATGGCATCCCCGGTGGCTTATTCGGTAAGTTTGAAAAATGCTACGACATATATCTAAGTGTTCGTAATTGGATTCGAATCACTATTCCGCAATAATGCAGCGAAGCAATATATTTGCAGCATATCCCGGTGTGTTGATCTCTGAATAAACATATTTATTATATTTATTGCAACGGAAATTTTTATAGAAAGGATTTTGACGTTGTTTTTGCCGGTTTAAAATGTTGGACCGACTTCTGTTTCGCCGTTGTCGATTTTACAGTTCAATTAAAGGGTTTGAAGTCATTAAAACTTTGTCATTGAAAATTTAGATTTCGCGACATATTTTAATTACATGTTGCGATGGACACGGTGATTATGCGCGGCATCTGCCTGCTTGGCAACAAAATGGCGCGTCCGTCATAAGCGAGTAATCGTTGTGAAATCGGAAAAGCGGACCAAAGTCCAAAAACAAACACCCGGTTCGGGGAATATGAGCGGATGGAAAGTTATGTCTACTGTCACTACTAACAGCTGTGATTGCTGTTTCTATAATCTTCCCACAAGACTTACGCTAGAACCACACTATAATCATTTCATTTTTAGGGCAACCTTTTCGCCGGTTTCGATGAAAGTTTCCTTGCGCGTCAGGCTGAAGCCTTGGCCGCTGTCGACTACCCTGGTAAAAACCAGTTCAAACCAGAACCGAGCAACCATAGCTACTACCCACCCGCCCCGTACGCGACACAGCAACACACATCATCGGCAGTACCTCCACCTGGTAAGTGAATTATTTAACAGCAAGCGAGCTGCAGCCATTTTCACTGCCGTCGCATATGACATATCTAATGTTCATCTTTGGATATTTTGACACTTTTTTTTCGTTTCCAGTTTATAGCTCCATGCATCCTCCATCCGCTTTCCATCACTCAGCGGCGCTACCGGGTACCCTTGACACGAATGACGTCATCGAACAACTTGGCTCAAGCCACTGGTAAGTTTCTATAGCAAAAAAAGATCTGAAGAACAAATTAATAAAATAATTTATTTTTTAGTGGTCTTCCCACGTACCAGCCACCCTCCTTTAACTCATCCGTTATGATGACGTCAGATATGTCGTCACAGCCCCATTACATCTCCCACCCCGCTCCAACTTACAACCCACCGAATCATTTTCACCCCACGTCAGTCATGCATTCGACCAGCGCTGCCACGCCCATTTCTGCCCCAATCAGCACACAAGCAGGTAAGACTTGCCGAGAACCCACTACAGGTAGAGTTATAAGCCTCATATCATAACATCATATGTTCCAGGTTCACCTCAACCCAGCGTACCCAGCTTCAGTTCGAACGATTACGACGCTGATCCACGTGAACTTGAAGCCTTCGCCGAAAGGTAACGAGCATAACATCACGTAATTCCGATGACGTAATCAGTTGCGTGAAATTGGCATTGAAGCGACGGGCACTTACCGGGAATCAATATTTCTAGATTCAAGCAACGTCGCATTAAACTCGGGGTGACGCAAAATGATGTCGGACAGGCACTCGCCAACCTCAAACTTCCTGGAGTCGGGTCGCTAAGTCAAAGCACAATATGCAGGTACTTCTACATAACATCTATTATACAACGTTTAATGTGACGTTCTTTCAAATAACATCTATTATACAGAGGGAAATATGTAGTCACAGTACAATATTGAATTGTATGAATAAGTAACACAATCTATTACCTTTCCGCAATCTTTTTGATTAGAGCTGGAAATGAAGAAATTTCAATATGAACCATGGTTATAAGCAAATTTTTCATCACAGGTTCGAGTCTCTTACCCTCAGCCATAATAATATGGTTGCTTTAAAGCCGATTCTGATCACGTGGTTGGAAAAGGCGGAAGAGGAGCATCGACGGAAGATGGAAAACGCTGCAATGGGAGAGAAGAAGAGAAAACGAACATCAATAGCTGCTCCCGAGAAGCGATCCTTAGAGGCTTATTTCGCTGTACAGGTTAGTGACTTATTATCTGCTTGTAAGAATGCATTCTGTAACCGGACAATAGGCGAAGCAGTTGCATTATTGAACGAGTAATCCGTCCATATAGGACCATAAAAAATTCGAACAATAGACAACCCTGTAGAAACCTGTCTGACCAAAAATACTACTTTGTAGCCAAACATGTTGGTACAAACTGCACAGTGAGGATCTACCAGTCAATTGATCAAAACTGTAACGGATATTAATTTCAGCCACGGCCGTCCTCGGAGAAAATCGCCGCCATTGCGGAAAAACTTGACCTCAAGAAAAACGTTGTGCGAGTTTGGTTTTGTAACCAGAGACAAAAACAAAAACGAATGAAGTTTTCCGCTTTTAACGGGGTAAGCTAACTTATCTTGGATAAAAAAATAAACCTCTCTTGATCAAATAAAAATATGATTTATATTCATAAGTTTTTTTGCAATTCCATATTAATATTTATATATTTTCAAACATACGGCTATGATAGATGATAAATTTAGTTTTTTTATTTATTATTTATTTTCTTTTTCAGGATGTGATCATGTAGTGCATGACGTCATCGCAACTACACTCGACGTCACTAAAGTAGGAGATTGACGCCATCGCGCAACAAAGCAAGAGCTCCCCAGTACAATCTACATGCATCCGCAGCTAAACTAGTAGCTAGAGATTTTGCCGCATTTTCCGAATCAACCAATTCCTATCGTTATTTAACAAGATTGATGTCGATCTTTCAAACTCTTCAAGTTTATGACAAATTCTGTGATTCGTTTTATTCGCTACCAAAATTGTAAAGTGAACCGTCACGAAACTGCTTTTGTATATATTTCCTTTGCACTATTTTGTTTCTTCAATTCTCGGCTGAAGCGTACTTCAAGTTTCTTTTCAGTTCCCCGATGCAATAAATATTTTGTCAATAACGACTTGTGTTCATGAAGCCTTGTATGCGCCATAGCAGCCTAATGCTGGAAAGCGCAGACCAAATAAAAACGCGGTACAACATTGGTGGAAAATGTCAGGTCAGGTCAATTTTAAGCTGGATTACAAAAGAAACCATGGTCATTTACTATGCTGAGATAGAAACAAGGATGACTACATTGACATTGTATTTTGACACACACATTAAAGACATATACAACATTTTGTATCACTGGCATTAGAGCGATTCAGTTGGAATTAGCAAAATTCCACATGTTGCTTATTCACATTATACGGCCTTCTGGGACCAATAGATAATTTTATTACGGGACATTTGCCGGGAGGTATTTATTTGTTTGTTTATTTAAGTACCTATCTTCCAGACAGACACACATACAAGTGTAGTTTACGACTTGGCGGATTCTTTTATGTTTTGGCATTCGACATATTGCTCGTCGTACGACTGATAATCATAGATAAATGGCGGTGTGTTGTATTATACAGAACTCGTCTATATAGAGGCAGCTGTTCACCACTGAACCTATAAAATAATTAAATCGAGTGAAATACGTTTTGTGTGCCCTAGGCAACTGTCAAATATGGGACAAATGTTCTCATATTTTGTATCAAAATAAAATACAATTTTGTTCTTAACCGGGTTTGAGAATTGTGATGTGTATTGTTAAGGGACGTTGATCCAGCAGGATGAAGAATTATTTGTGCCTGTTTAAGTTTCTGTTGCAAATTCGGTGGGAACAGGTTCATAATTTAAACAAGGTGTTGTATTTGGCAGAAGAACATACGATATACTCGAGAGGTGATACTCAGAAGTCGTTTGTTTCTGCGGTTAATTCATACACAAACATGATTGAAAATCGGATTCAGTAAAACGACATTACTAGGCTATGCAGCCTGTCTAAAAATTATCGCTCGTCGTTTTAAGGTGATCAAATAACGCTGTCATCGCCGCATTACAGAAGGCTAGGCGGCCTAATAAAATATTCAAAAGAGCGATTGAGCAAAGTAGTTCATGAATATTCAACTGCAAGCAAATTATCACCACTTGCACGGGTTGAATTATTCATTAAAAGATGAAATATTAACGACTCGGTGTATTTTACCTACTCTCATTACTAATTTATCCCGGGAGCCACGGATAGCGACATCGGGCTGCCGTAGCCTTTACGCCGGCTCCCCCGGTCGAGTTTGCCGCGGAATTTGATGCAGGCCGCTCAGATCGGAATTTTCGAAAATAATCATTACAATAAAACCACACATATACGTAATTGTTCCTTTAGAATATGTGGAAATAAATATAAATTTTTGGAGTGACAATCAAAGAAAACGGTGGTGTTAAGTGCGTAGGGTTGTCATTACCGGAGAAAATAAAGGAAAACTAGCTTCCAGGCAAGCAACAAAACCGTCTGAAATGAATTTACGATTCCCCGGTGAAATATTGCAGTCTATGTCGAAAATTTCTCGTCTGAAAATCTGTCATTTCGCGACCAAACAAAATCGATTACTCCTCATCCCATTAGTAACGATCTCTTCATTATGACGTCACCAAAACGCATTAAGAACGCGCGCGCACAGGCTCTAATGCCGCCCAGGTTAAAGCGATCGACAAGTAACGAAAATACGTCGCCCCAAATATGCTTGGAAATTACGAAACGCTGTAGAGGCGACTAGGAAGTATGGCGGCGATTAATGAAACTTTCGCTTCAAAGTTTCAAACGAGCCTTCCAATTGAAACGAGGCCTTTTGTTCCAGGATCAGCGGTTCTTTGTAGTCACCACCTCGACGGCTTTGCCCGCGCTCTTTTCAAATACTGCGACGTCGATGCGGATCATACGGGATTTGTTTACGAGCATTGAAACATGTCTGAAAATAATTTCGGACCCTTATTATATGTAGTTAGCGGCATTTATGACGTAACAATCACAGTGAGGTCACCTGTTCCGTTCTTTGAAGGACATACGACTATTTTTTTTATTTCACAGCACTGTAATTTGTCGGGCCGTTGTTATATTGAAATATTGAACAAAGTAATGTGTAATTCGGCGCCCACACGAATGTTCGTGTGGAAATGAAAGAGGCGTTTAACAGGAAAATACAGTGAAATTAAAACGTCATTTAAAAAGTGGTTCGCGCGAAACAGCAGTCACCCTTGATCTGACCACCGGAAAGATTATGTCCAAACAAATGCTGCAACGGCTGCGATTATGTCGTCACAATACACCTTGTGCAAGTAGCAGATGTCGGAAAGGTTTAAACTTTTGCCGGCGATTTAAATCGTGACGTCACGGTCGCTGAGACGTCTGTTGTGCGCCAGGAGCCTCGGGGCAAAAGCGGCAGACGGCACGCGCCATTCACGTGACCCTAACGCGATCATCTTCAGTTAGAAGTTAATCGCCTCTTGTCTTTACCGCTCCGGGGGTCCCAGGTTCAAGTCCAACCGACTGCAGTAAATCCATTGCAAAGTACAAGATCATCCCAAACGAAAACGTCAACCGCGACCTGCATCAGTCCCTATACCGTCCATTCTGTGATACACTTTGTTGTTAGGATAAATTTACTACAAATTTTACACAAATCTTTTCTAAGCACGAAAGAACACATTCTCCACCGTTTGCTTTGACTTTCTGACAAAAGTGGGCTTCGCAAAAACGCTCCCGAAAGTCGCCTTCAATATTTTATCGAGCTAATGTTTTATAAAATATTCAGAGCTCATTTCGAATTCATGAACAAGTTTAATAAATATTAAATGTTCATTTTGCCACTATCTTTTGCCCCTCAATCGTGGCAATTAAAAGAGGCAGTCGCTGTTGCAGAGAACTTGTGTATAATTGTTGTGTCTTCTGCTGAACGTAAACGAAATTAGGTGCGATAAGTCATGACCGTTGCTTAGGAGAGCCTAGATCTTAATCTATTCACAGGCAGATATTTTCAATCAGGGTATTTCGTTCCGATTTACGTTTACAACCAAAGGTCAGGGAATTTTTTTTAAGTATATATAGGCATGTTTTTTTGGGAATTTTCTCAGAGGAAAGACAGCCGTGTCAGACGTTGGCTTTAAGGCCACATTGTCATCAACGCACGACGGAACGCTATAAAACATACCTTAACGGGTCAAGTTAGTTTTTTCGGTGGCCTTTGTGGATGCATATCGACTTGCTGCGTTTCAGGAGTTCGTATTCCGCTCATCAATATTTCATGCTCATCGATTGCGCAATCACGTGACGGCGGATGAATATCTTGGCGCGGAAAACAGCTCGGAATAGCATGGAAGTCGAGCGGACAGCGGCAATTGCATGCTCAGCATGAATATTTGATGCCATATCAACATCTGTGTCGCCGAAACGATGAAAAATTCATCTCCGTCGATTGTTTTCACCTGTCGCTACCCGCGCGATAATTAATTAACTTCGTGCAAGGGACCACGTTCAGTGGATCACGGGTATAACACGGAAGTTTGCATCCTAGCAAAACTTCCAACAAGCACGCATGCTCAATGCGCCTTAGCAAAAAGTAAATAATAAATATACCTGAAGGATGTGATTAGAGACCATTTTTTATCAGTCAAAATTGTCAAAATAAAACTGAAATCGGCCAAATGATGTACGACTTTTGCAGCTTTAACAGCATTATGTTTGCAGCTTTAACAGCACTTTTTTATCCGTTGACAGGTCAACAATTCGATGACTCGACCTTGTACAGTGAGTTGACCTGAGCATTTTTAATAAGATCCAGGGTTTTCCAACTTTCGTGCAAAATCCGTTTAATGCACCTCGGGCCGTCTGCAGCTATTCGCGGATTTTTTTTTTATTAAAAAAGCTAAACTGTTTGAGACGGCCTGATATAAATGTCGCTCTGTGTGTATTGAATCAAGACCAATATTTAGCAAATTGAACAATAAATCTTATTATATACCCATCCCAACGATAACCGAAAGATTCTTAAAATATAAACAGGCCTACTAATTTAAAAGCATTTGGTTTTACGAAACCGTAAAAATTGTATTGTAAACAATTCCCAACAGCATATGATGGAACATAAAATGCGACAGCAAATTTGAAACCAAACAGGGAGAGATAGCAATGCTCATCTACTCTGTGGCGCCTACCAGCGGCAGCGGTTTTACAAATAAACACTGTTTATTGCTGCGATTTCTTAAGTTACAGTTGACATTGTGACGGCGTTACTCCTCCATTATGACGTCGGAGCCTTCGACTTCACGGAAAGGATGGGTGGGGTCGGGTACTTGGGGAGGACTTGCGGGTGGGGATACGTGTGCTGGAATATAATCTATTTTATAGTTGATAATAATTAGAAAAATTAAATATCGCGCGTCTCCGTTGCCTCGATATGTAAGAAGATACGTTTTATTGCCATTTACATTTCAGAATCCCAAATTTGCACAGAAAATCACTATCTGTAGTCCAAGCTTATTACGCAGGGAAAGCGGGTTTCCATACTTGCTGTTGTACAGTAAGTAGTAGAGATCACCCACGGGCACTACCCCGAAAACTGTTCACGGTCACGTTCTCTATAGGCATCGCAATTTGTTTGTGTTCAGCGATTGTATACCAGGAGTGCCCAACTTAAGAACGCTAATGCGTCAAATTTTATTTTTTATAACGTATCCCCGAGCCAAGGTTTGGATAAAAATGTTTTTAAAATATTATTGTGACGCATACTCCGGATAATTTGTCGCCATTATTGAGATTATTCTGTTGTTTTGTGAATAACAATGGGTAAACAATAAAGTGTGCTACAAAACTTGGCTATTATCAGTCACTTTGCGGATGAGTTAGTGTGCTATTTTTAACTGCGTCATGTGACACTTGTTGGACACTCCAGTCTCAAATAAAACTGATAGAACGAGGGAGCATTTGTTAAACGAACGGTCGGGGACAAACTTTACCAAGAAAAGTTAGACCGTCTGGGGATCGCGGCAAAAACTTTACCGTTTTAATATTGGTCAGTGTTATCAGATTTTCCGAGGATTTTTTACCCAATAGAAACCAGCACTTGGAATATATATGCATTTAATCACTACGCAAAAATCATATTTATCCAATCCCACCTGTTGGTATGGGCTTTCCGAAGTCAACAGTCCTCTCGTTTTTCCAGTCGATAATCCTGTCCATCATGTAACGCGGGGCGATCTCCATATTGTGCTTAAAGGCGTTTAACATGGCGTTGCCCTGAGCCACACCAAGCAGAACCGACGAATCTTCGCTCAATGTGCCGAGTTCGTTTGATACTTCGTAAGCTGAGGCGAAGTGGTCCACGGATTCTGTGTAGTGACCCTGGAACGTTGCCCTCAGCGTAAGACGAAAATACAGTGTCACCAAAATCAATTTGTATCTTATTTTAAAAATTTAGCAAAAAGGCAGACGATTTGGCTGCAAATGAAGACAACTTGCTTCAAATCATAATTCACTAACACGATCACCCCGCTAACGCGACCGTTTGATGACGGTCCCATAGGTGGTCAGGTAAGCGGGGTTCCACTATATAAGTGTTTGGGACGCGTTTTATTCCAATTGATGTATTATAGATTTTATAAATATGTATTACCATGGTCTGTTGGGTTTTCGCATTTTTGGAGCCTTGTTTATTGCAACCAAAGGAATCAAAATGTCAAACAATATTAGAAAGAGTGTCAGCCACGTTTAAATCACCAGTGATTCTATTACATTGCACACGACGATTCTGTAAGAAAACAGGAGCCCCCGAGTTAGCCAAGCCGACGGTGGGCATGAGGTAATCTGTCGATATTACGTCGTGTGTGAGAACGCTCCGTTACGTAATGATGATTGTACCCTCCGCGTTTTCTTATCCCACAGCCGTTAGTAAACCAGTCACTTATCGGAGTACGTATCTAGTTAAATCGCACGTATATAGTTCGTACACAATGGCGAGAAAGCATTTCACAGCTGCAACAAATTTTCATCACTTTGAACCCGATTTAAAACAACGACTATAATATCGGAAGTTTTCTTAATTCTTATTTCTAAACATTTAATTTTTATTATAAGTGATAAATAAACATTTTCTACAATTTTATTTTTAAAAGAGCATAAGTATATAATAGTCTTAAATCACATAATTAGAAGCGATTTGTAAAATTGGATAAATTAAATTTCAAACGTAACAAAAATAACAAATACGGTGCTGATTTGTGAAAGCTTATGGTAGAGATACCATAGAAAGATTAAAACAGGACAATTTGTTTTGTTCAGTTTTTCATTTTACAATTGTAGTTCTTTAATAAATTGGGATAGGATAGGATATTCGTGTTTATCCCGGTTAATGGGAAAACCAAGATGGTTAAATCGGGCAATCGTGAGATCACCTCGCGCCCACCGTCTGGTTACCAGAGCTATTGTAGTGTAATGTGTATGAATCACACGTTCCTTTAATTACCCAAGGATGCAACCTACTAGCTAGAGATGAGTTTCTAATCAGCAACCCTTCGGCTGAAGAGCGACACACTAAACCACCAGACTAATCGGTGGGGAGAAAATTAACAATTACCGAAATATTTTCATGAACGGTTTCCCAGTTTTTTTTAAACAAATTTCCCTGTTTTTTTAAACAAAATTATTAGAAATCGCCAACATATCACCCAGCAGTCCCGTAAGTTTAATTTGACATGCACAACTCTTTCTTGCCACAGTGCTAGAAGATATACGAAAATTTAAAACAAATTACCAACTAAAACACCAACGCTTACCATTGTATTGTAGATGACGCCAAGACAATTGCAAGCGTTGACTAGCTCTGACTTCCTACCGCTGTCACGTGACGTCTTTGCAAAGATTTCGAGGCATTCGATGGATCGCGAGACGTTACCCTGGGTCTGGTGCGATTTCGCGAGCGCTTCGCACGCCTCTCCTATCAACTCGTTGTCGTGGAGATCTTGTGCGGTATCCAAGCAACTACTGAGGTACTGTGGGAGAATGTTTAGTGGGTTAGCAAAGAATGCGATATACGGCACTGTAACACTACTGTTTTATGACCAGCACATTGTATAGGATAGGGATAGGATATTCATGTTTATCCCCGTAAATGGGAAAACCAAGGGGCAAACACATTGGGCAATCGTCAGATTGCCTCGCGCCCACCGTCGGGTTACCGTAGCTATTTTAGTGTGTTGTATATGATAGACACGTACTTAACCACTAGGCTAACCGGCCGGACAAATTGCTTCAGCATAAGGTGGGATAATCATGTTGTGAAAAGGCGAAAGAGTTATTACGCAGGCATTTGTCAGATTACCTCGCGAATATGAACGGTAGAGTTATCACAAGGGCAATCCCAATCGTTAAATTACCGCCCGCTCACCATCGGGTTTGGGAGTTATCACAGGGTAATATTGTATATGATTTCTTCAGTTTTAGTAGAACCCATTAATTCAGTGGGGTCAGGCGATATCTACCAATTGTCTTGCCAAGGACACAACTGTCTCCCTGACGACTGGTTTTGTTCTCACAATCTTCCAAATACTTGTCGAACACCAACGCCCTATTTTAAAATCCTAATGCCGGAGCATAGTTGTATTAGGTGGGATTTGAAAACTTCATTTAAAAAGCAAAAGCAACACAAGTGTGTCGTTTGTAAACGGGACCTTGGACTCACGTTACATAGCAAAATATGTCTACATTATCCAACACACAGACTTTGCTCAGAAGTAATCTGATGATAACCGTGGATAATTCATAGCAAGAACAATTGCAAACTACAATCTCACAAACAAACCATGCATAGTATCCGGCCCGTTGGTCTAACGGTTAAGTGCTTCGCCTTTCAATCGAAAGGTTGAAGGTGCAAAACTGGTCGCTAGCTAGTCGGTTGTGTCCTTAGGCAAGGCACTTTACAGACATTGCCTGAACCCATTGGATTAATGGGTTCTACCAAATTGAAGGAACATGTCTATCATATACAACACACTGTAATAGCTCCAGTAACCCGACGATGGGCACGAGGTGATCTGACGATTGCCTGTGTGTTAACACCCTTGGTTTTCCATTCACGGGGATAAAGATGAATATCCTATCCTATCCTATAGTATGCTGATAATTAATAGAATTAGAAGATATATAAACAGACATCTCATTCTAACCTCGATTGCTGTTTCGGAATCTTTCATTAGTTCATAGTTCTGCCCCAGTCTCAAAGCAGCCTTGGCTTCCTGCATAGGGTCGGAACCTTCTTTTGCCACTTTAAACGCTTGGTTGAGGCAGTTTTGTTTTTCCTGAGCGTCGACACTTGCTTCTGATAAAGTCGTGTAAATCCTGGCGAAAAATAGTTCATTGGTAGTAGATTGTTAATAGGAAAATAGAAAAAGTTGTTTTAATTGTTGGGTAATGGAAAACATTTGGTCAGTAAAAAAATCTGTAAACTAGATGAGTTACCGGTTCAATTACCAAATAAAAAAAAATTAAGCCGTGTGACCAGGCACTGCCCCATCAGCCAGACAGTCATTGTTTAACACCAGAAACTTGCCAACCACATGTGTTCGGGGCTTTTGGTTAAGGCACTTTAGGGACATGCTTTAACCCAGTGGATTACAGTGGGTTGTACAAGATGGAATAGGGAGCTGTATCGAATGGTAACAGATAAATACACAGATTTCCTCAATGATTTATCCAGATGTAACCAGGTACAGTTCTTTTAATGTGAATTTGGCCACCTGCCACAGCAAAAACAACAAATTTATCCTTTATCATAGTCAAATGAAGCAGTTAATATTGTTTAGAAATAGAAAACAATAGTAGAAAACAGAATGAAGCCACCTGTAGACATGTGTCTTTTGTTTAGCAGTTTTATAATATACAAATAAGAACATATATTGCATTCTAATAATAACCCAGTAAATATTTTACCTGGATAAATGTTGGCAAGCCACACTGTTATGTGGTATGTTGGATTCATTCACCCAATTCCTACCGAGGCTTAATTGGTGGAACCTTTCCAAGTGTTTAGCAGATAACTTGTAATCACCTGGTTAATGTAAAATATTTTGTAAGTAACCCAAAAAAGAATATTTAGTATCACAAGGTAATATTTTTATCCATATGTGCAATTAAATATTGTGTCCTGTATGTTTGATCAATTTATTTGAGTTCCCTGAATTGAGGTAACATATGTCAGATAACCACAAAGGACATCACTGTGCAGAAAGTGGCGAGAGAAATGTGTTTTAGTGAAAAGAATGAAGGTTGCGGGATTGAAACCAACCACTTTTATTACATTTGTACTTGGGCAGAGCACTGAATGGAAATTGATAGAATTAGATTTATTGGTAAAAAAGCTAAATCAATGTTTTTAAATCAAATTTACAACTAACTTCATTAGTTCCTTTCAACTAGTTACAAACACATGCTATATTGTTGTAAGTTATTTCAATCCCATATTATGTGCTCGTCTAAAATCTCACCATTTCTCTCAAGAGCAAGTCCCATATTACAGTTTGCCTCTGCCTCCCTTCTTCCCCCATCCAGCCGAATATTGAGACTGGTTTCCAGAGCTGATTCGAAGAAATGATCCGATAACCACTGGTCATTTGTACTTAGGAAATATTGAGCTAGCTGATGACGAGCAGCGTACACATCTTCCCATTTACCTGGATTTAAGCGGCCGGTTAGTCTGGCGGTTAAGTGCGTCGCCTTTCAACTGAAAGGTTGCAGGTTCAAAACTGGTCGCTATCTAGTCGGTTGTGTCCTTGGGCAAGGCACTTTACAGACATTGCTTGAACCTAGCGGATTAATGGGTTATGCCAAATTGAAGGAACGTGTCCATCATACACAACACACTGCAATAGCTCCGGTAACCCGACGTTGGGCGCGATGTAATCTGACGATTGCCTGTGTGTTAACATATTCTATAGATCAAAGACAGACTTAACTCTAATGTTAAGTCTTATTGCCAAAGGCCAGTTACCAAACTGAAGCCCTGCGGCTAAAAGGAGATACACTAAGTCACCAAGCTAATCGGTCGGACAAATGAGACAGTCGAACAAATCATCAAGCTCTAAACTACTAGGGTTATTCTTTTTTAATGTTTATCGAACCGAAAATAATCAAACTAACCAACTCTCAGTGCAGCTTCAGCTTTGGTAAGATGCAACCAAAGCTGATCCAATTTTTCTGTTTGTTCTTGTAAGGGTTTCTCCTACAATGAGAGATTACAGTGAACTAGATATTATGGTAAATAAATATTTGTTTTACAGTCTTGGAGCTTATTTGGATGTGGCGAACAATGATATGGCTTTACTTTTTTTGAAAAATTGATACTGTATGTTGTTATTTTCACACAAATTTTGGGCGTGGGTAAGTCTGCATGTCAAGTTTCTATACAAAACACTGTAACAGATTCGTCATCTGTACAATAGGTACAAGATATGTAACCATTACAGTGATAAATTTTCCTAACGATTTTTTTCTCAAGTTTTTAAACTATAACGGTATGTAGATTACTTTATGTGAGTTTCCCAATATTCAGAATGGAAATGACACATCAAACCTATCAGCCACTTACATGCCATAGAACAGAGTCCATTCCGGCATCTAGTCGTGTCTTTTTTCTTTGTTCGATTAAGTTGAAAAGTTCATCAAACGATTTGTGGAATCCTTCCTTGAGCATTTCCACACACATGTTGTGTTTGTATGAGTTACGATACCTGCAGGAAATCGTAGGATCAAATCTATGGTGTTTTAAGTTAACGCGGCATATATTCTTGAAAAAAACAAACTAAAATGGTTGAAAACTTCACAAAACATCGTACTTGGTTGCAATTTCAAGTTTACAAATACCGGTAATTAATTCTGACGATTTCATTATATGATCTCATCAATCAGCTATAAACTTCGCAACATATAAAAAAGAAAGAAATATGAATCCATGAATAATACATTGCAATAAAAAACATGGAAGGATCAATTTACACACATGGAGGTGTCCACTTTCGCCATGGTTGGTTTTTCATCGCGTATTTTCTGCTGCTTAGCGAGTTCCCTCTCTCTCCAGGTCATAAACCTTGTATTTCTACGGCTTGCATTTGAAGCAGCTGAGAAAATTCATTTTAATTTAAATCCTAGTGTAAGAGGTAGTGGCTGTGGAAGACCTGGTTAAGTTATCACTTTACAGTGAGAAACTTATGTGTCTAAATATTTTGTATTAAAAGTATTCATTTTTTGCAAACAGTACTGGTACTTAAAAACATGAATTAAAATTAGTTTTATATATGTAAGTGAGAATGCCACTTTATTTACTTTTTAATATTAGTAGAGTACAATGTTAAAGGAAGTAGACACAAGTCCCTGTAACAAACTTCTCTACAAAAGAATTTTAAAAACTCATATACGACTAAAAAAATATTAACAAGTGTAGAAATAAATAAAAGTGATTCAGAATCATTGTAGATATTCTGATATTTTAAGTTTGACCATTTATCAAAAAGGTACCAGTACCATAGTTGGGGGAAATTAATTGTACTTACCTCTTTCATTTACAGAGTTTGTACTTGCTCGGTTACCTTTTGTATTTATTGCTGGTAGTGTCGTCATACTTATGTATTTTCAGTGTCAGATTATGGTGGCCTACGGTATAATCATGTAATAGCGTTATTAAAAGTAAGAAATCAGGGTTAAGGAATACCAGTACTTTACCAATACTTAATTTTTTAATAATTAAATTACGTAATTTAAGTATCTCTTGGTAATACATAGGATAGTTTTTTAAAAAAAGTACCCTACCTATTAGTGGTGAGCAGTGGTAAAAGATATGAAATTTATACACAAACACAAGTCACAAGTGGGCAAACATCATGCATTAGATTATTAATAAAACGACAAAATAAAGCGTGTAAACAGTCTTTGTAAAGTTGCATATCAATCAGATTTATAAAGGTCAAAAATTCTATAGAAAGGGTTTAAAACCAACAAAGTGTTCGCGAACATACTGGAGCATAATTGTTGCCATGACAATTTTTTTACCGCTGTAAGCAGTAGTAAGCTTAGTTAGGATAGGTCATAAGCTATTTGTGTAAGGGATGGGCTATTTCTTCCAGTTTCTTACCATCAACCCTTCATAAAACCAGTTTCTTACCATCAACTCTTCATAAAACCAGTTTCTTACCATCAACCCTTCATAAAACCAGTTTCTTACCATAAACCCTTCAAAAAAGTCACGCAATAACTCATAAATATTTTCGGCGGCACGTTTACAATATAAACGGTTTTATATATTCAATAAAAAGATTATTCAACTCTACAACAGTTACTGAAAAAATAAAATTGGTATAAGGTTGTATCACATTGTATTATATTCCTATATTTGTGTATATAACAGTAATGCATTTAGTCAGTATGGGCGCACAATAATGTACAACTTTCATGTATCGACGACGGCAGGTGACTGACAGATTGATGAAATGTCATTGGTTGTAGGTTTGTGTCTGAGGAAAGACACTTCGGCCAAGGGGAGTTTCAAGAATATTCAACACACTGCAATAGTTTTGGTTACCCAGGGATTATTTCGAGATATATTCTGAATGACCGGTGTAATAAAACCGTTTTGCGTATTCGCGAGGTTATTCTGACTATTGCCTGTAAAATATTTTTTCGTGTTCTTCCATTTAGTGGAATTAAACATAAAGATCAAAAACTTTAGTTCTGCCATTGCAACCTATCCAATAAAGAACCTACAACCGCTAGAATGCAGTAGAAAGGTATAAATGTTGCAAGTGTTTTGGTATGTGTGATTGACTTGTTTCAAGGCCTGTCGAAAGATGTCTTATTTTGAAACGGTTCGTTTCATTCAATTTAATCCATTGGCATGCGCTCAGCCTAAACGGCAAACGAATTTTTTGCCAACTATTTTCGGTCCAGAATAGACAGCATATAAATTGTGTATTGGTTGTTTTACTCGACATTCGTCACACCCGACAAAGAGTGCTGTATTTCACTGATTGAATGTTTTACCTGTTCATAAAACCTTATTCATGGAACTATTAATGAAAAACCCCCGTATATTTAGGTCTAGCTATAGGCTACGACCACAATAGCCTATAAACCGATGATAATTCTCAGTGTTATAAATAGGCGGCCGCATATAAAATACCACGTTCGGTGCAAACCAGTTTGTTTACAAGAAGCATCCTATAGGTAACCCAACAAGGCACGTAGTCATTTTGGAAATTGTCAAGGCGGGGTCAAAATTTTGGCCGCAAATTTGTATGGTATAAAAACTGTGGCAAGCGCGGCGACGCTTATAGGATGACAGACGTCCGGGCCTGCAAAAGGCAGTCTGCGGAAGAAAAATAAGCTGTTGGTATCGGATGTATTTTCTGCTTTGTCAGTAATTATATTTTCCGGTGTAAATTGTTACTAAATTGTGGTGGTTAGACATTAGGCAACATAGCGTCGTGATTCACTGAATGGGATATATTACATGATTACTCATTGTAGTATCAGGGGTTAAATATGAGTTCGTGTGCATCTAGATTGTCCCAAACACGAAGTTATGTGACTGGCATAACTTTCCTTGAAATAAATCCGCATAAACCAAAATAAACGAAGAGGTTAGATTACGCTGCCATGGGCTTCTCCATACAACTTACACTCGCTCGACATTGATACATTTTTGGCAAATGGTTTGTTACCACTGACGGTGTAACGGGAACCCAGTGGGTGTATCAGGATTTTAAGGCTATGTCGTAGTTGCTAAAACACACAGCATTTGAACCTCGCCCAAAACTCGATTAAGTCATGCACGGGGAGCTACGTAAAAAATGTAGACACATGCTTTATGTGGTTTAGCGTTATACTAGCGTATTAGAGTCAGCTATTTTTGACTGCGCGTATTTTCCTTATAAGTGTATCGGTTCGTCCTAGGGCAGGATGCGTTTGTGCCGCTTTGTTCTTTACGGTCGCATTGGCTAAGCTACTTTGCAGTTGGCAGCCAACCAAAAGGGTAAAAATTAAAAGTCCTAACCACTGCTTAAGACTTCTACTTTCCCCGCCCGCTAATTGAGAGACAGCCGAATTTTTCATGTTTGCGTAGACGTGTGACGTCACGGCGTCAATAGAAGAAAGAACAGAAGAGACGACCGATTGGGATTTATTCAAGTTTAGACGATCCGAGGACAAGCATCTGATCAGTGTGTTTGTTTAAGTTGTCGTTAGGAGAGTGTACACAGCAGGCCATGATCAAATGGTACAATGCGTATTGTTGTAGTTGCGGTCCTTGTGACACAACAAAGGCCGCTTAACAGACATTCTCGCCTACGTCAGCAAGGTAGTGAGGAAAATCACCTGTGAGATGCTCAAAACGATATAGCTTTAGCGAGTAAACAAACACAAAAGGAATAGTCCGTTACATTTTGGTTTCTACAATTCAACATCGACGTTTGCCAGGTGATATTGTAACCCGCGCTCGCTATGTGTGTAGTGTTTACACAAGAGCGCGTTTGCGTACTTTCGGCTCATGCTTTATGGGCTCGTAGTGTACAAATCAAAATCGGAATTCCGCTTATTAAATCCTTTATAATTCTGTTTAACGCAAATTTACCAAATTCCCTAATTCCGGGTTAACTAGACCGTCGTTAATCCCACTAAGTAGGCGGAATAGACAGTCCGTTTGTGAAAAGCCGGTTACTGTTACTTTTGACGCTATAACATAAAAATGCCAGGAAACAAGCTGCGTTTGTTCTGTTGCACGAAAATTGCACAATTTCTTTGTATGGAGGGAGATAGTAGTGGTAGATTATTCGCGCTAATGCTTTAACCGCGAGCGTCTGACAATAGAGCTTTCTTTAGTTAGCAGTTCACCGGCAGAAGAGCCCCAAGTTCATACACAAACTCGCGGTGTTGGGCTGTCAGGCGCGCTCGAAATACGTGGGTCTCGATGTGTAGTTTCTAATAACCCTCTTCTGTCGCAGCAATTAAGACTTTGCCCTGAAGGCGTAAGAATGAAGCTGATGATAGCATCGGGAAATGAAAAGTTTATAACATGCCGAGACGCCTTCGTCGTGATATGGTGCTGATTGGGATAAAGTGGGCCTACCTTTATTACATCACAACAGCGTTAATGGCGACACTTTGCATTGATCTCTCATGCCTCTGTAACGCGCAAAGGACGGGAACAGGTAAGGCGCTCTTATTTGCATAAAATAATCACCCACTTGCATCCGCGAATGTACGTATATTGCTCTCGACCAGCAGCGTTTTTCGAATGCAACTCACTCGTAGGAATGCGACCGTGGTTGCCCGTATACTCAGCGACGAATAATGTAAACAAAATTTGTTTCTGCGAGTTTTGATGGCAATCTCATTGGAGTCCAAGCACCTCTTAAGAAGGGAGCGGTCCAATCGTTAAGGGTGCATGGTGGAACGTTACTTGTTATACCTCCAGGTCAATGTTCACTTCTGTCAAAAAAAGTGTATCTGCCCTTCGTATCTTTTTATGCCTTAGCCCCGAGCTTAATGCAGCCCTGTTTGTCATGCTGCACGACGATGACGTCAGCAAAGTGCCGTTGTGGCCAGTGGTAAAGGCAACTTCGATTATATCCGTTAATAGATTGGCGGTTTTGGCGGTTTTAGCCTCATCGATTATCTCCAGATAAAATAATGGACAGCAGGACCACGACGGGAGCGTAATGAGCACTGCTTGTACGCCAAACTCAATTAAATTGTCTCCGCCGTCCGCTAATGCTGGATTTCCCTGAGATTCTGTCTGTATGCGTCATGACGTAAATACTAGCCATGTGTTTCGACGAGCAGTACCTCCCCACATTTTAGGCCGGGATTAATTATTCAGCGGCCAAAAATAGATCGTCGATTACGACTGGGATTGCGCAAGATGCATTACCTGATATAACGGGGTATAGGAAGGTTAAGTTATTCAGATTTGGTACGATAGGGGCACGTTTTAGGAGAATCACATCCGCAAATCTTGAACCACAAGAATCTTTGTAAACCTGCCCAAGAAAAGTGGAGGCAAAAAGCAAAACACAACGTGGCGCGTCAAGAAGGAATGAATTTATTGCATCTTGTTGGAAGCCGCAGTGTAAACGCTCGCATGGGCGAGTTGGAGTATTTCTCCCGTTTTACTGTATAGCCAACAACACACAGTATCGGAGTTTGTTTCCATAACCTGATGCGCAGGTAAGTTCGGATGACACGACGAGAGGGAGGGCGCAATGAAATGATATTTCGAGGCGTCGCTCGGACGAGAAATGTCACTTTTGGCATCGAACCCAAGCAGGTTAAAATCGAAACCTTTCCCAAGGTGGGGCAACTTCAAAGTTTTTCTCGAGCGGATCGTGGGTCGCGACATAACAAAGCGATATAGAGATTCACAACTGTGACGTCATAGGAATGTTTGTCCTTGATGCAGGTGACTATATGATGAAAGCAGAGCACGATACGCCAAATTGAAATCGAAAGTGTGGTACGGAAACCTCTTAAGATTTCGTGTTGTTACAACTTGTCCTGCGATCCTTTGTTGAGCTGTCTGCCTCTGAATCGCGACATTCTGTAGGAAGTCCGTTCCAAAGCGAGTCGTCTTTTGTGCGGAGTTTATTTTAGGCCAGAGCAGCGGCGAGCGAGATATTGTTTAGATCTGCTGGTCGGGATCGGTTTCATGAGCGTTGCCTATCGAGATATGGTCTTATCACAAAAGAAATAAATATATATAGCGGTGCATGCTGCTGGTACTCGTCGTCACCGTTTGTATCGACTTTTGGCACGACGTCGCATTTTTTACAATTGACTCAAAACCGCCAAGATTTGTTAACTTGCGTTGAAATACTGACATCAGGTGCCGCGATTGGTCGGTAGCTTTGATATCGGTTTGTGTTGCTCTGAAAAACTCTTTAAGCCTCATTATTTGTAAGCTTAGACCAGCGGAGGAATCTTCGAACCTATTAGGTCGCTAAATTATAGGGCTGCTGGTTCAGGGTTCCGTTTTGCTTGTTTAATTAAGCCATGTCGATTCTAATGTTCCTAAGTAAATATACCATGTTGGGTGGCCAATGTGTAATTAGCATAAAACAAATGTCAACTTTAGCCTCTCAGTTACAAAATGCACATTTGCGCCTTTGATTTGCTACCCGCACCCGTATAGATTGTTCCTGGGTCGAATCGAAGGTACAATGCAGCCAAACAACCGCATTTTCCGGGCTGAGAGGTTTGAAGCGCTTGAAAGTGTCTGAAATATGCCCAGTTTGGGGTCTAGCGGTTTTTAAGAACACGTTCTTTCTGGCATGCACCATGTTTACCAAGCTCTTTGCTTCCACGGGTTGTAAGTGAAGCAAAATTGCCGGCTGACCCGCTGAGTGATGTTTTTTAAAAGATTTTACTAAATAATCCTATCGGAATGCCTGTTCAACTTGGAGATAGAGGGATCACTTATGACCGACTCACCCTTAATTGGGGGAGAACGGGTGCGGACTTGGGGCTAATCCGTCGAGCTTGCCTCTATCGCCATCTTAAACTTATGACCAGTCAAACATGTTCTTGCTTATTGTTTAAGTTGTATTGGCAAGCTTTATACCAACTACTGAAAGGTATAATCGCTTTACTCGTGCCGCACATAGGGATTATCCCGCTACCCACAAACGTCCGATGTTACGCGGGTTGAACTGGTGACTCGCACTCCGTATTTGCACTTGAGGCATACATCCTGATATCTCATTGCTGTTTGCACTTCAACTTAAGCGAATCTGCACGTGCTATCACGTTTGATACAAGGGTGTTTCAACTAACGATGTGTTAACCCAATGTAGATTTTGTAATTAACATAATTTTGTGCTGGTGAAATATTTTTGCCATTCTTTTTAAATGATATCTTTAAATTCTTGTAAATAAATGAATTCTTATTGGGGAGCACTGATTGACGATCAATCGAAAGCGAAAGGGGAAATCTAATCTCTTACCAAGTTCCCATGACTGTTGGAAAATTATCCTTTTAGGAAAACGAGAGCATATACTAGCGGAAGTCGATTGTTTCGTTATTGTGATGTCATGGGCCGTCGACGCGGAACGCGGTGAAAGGACGCGAGAAGTTGACGGTTAATGAACCGACCGCCAGAAAATCATTAACGCCCGGAAAAATCCCACATCTTAAAAGAACAAGTAGGTCGGCCGTACAGCGCGTTAATTATGCCTCTCGCCGCGCTAATGCATTATTCAGTCGGTATTGATTTTGCTACGGTGAAAAATCATGGTAATTCCGGCGTGCGTTTGTCAACGGCCTCCTTCTGCGTCTGTAATTTCATCCGATAATGACGACCGAGTATTTCCAGCAGCTCGCGCCACCTAACTTGTTCTGTGATCTCACAAACTGCAGAATGACGGATATTATGACCGATCGCTCTGCAGTCGTCGCCGTGCGAGTTTACGGCGACGTGACGTCACCAACACTATTGTTCTACATACACCTGTCCCACATGGTATCGCTATCGCCGCTGCTCTTTGATGTCGCGAAGCACGCAGATAACTTAATGGAACAGCAACACGACAAAGCGTTTTAACCGACACAATAAAGCAGAATTTATCTCAATGTTGTAGATGGGATGCCAACGTAGCGTCGAGCGATTGTTTAGCTTCATTTTGCTGCTAAACTACTTCAGCGTGAGCTTCCCGAATCGGCATTCCGCACAAAGATACCTTCGTTCAAGACCAACTATTGTAGGCTCAATGTATTACAGGAGATTTCAAGGTCCTTATTTCATCCCAACTACCTTTATTTTTTGCAAAGCTTGAACACGTTTTTTCAAACACAGGATTCGTTAAAATACCAAAACTGACGTGTGTATTGTGCTTTTATAGATCAAAGGAAACTCAGTCTTCTTTACATAGCTTTAACCGATTAAAGAACTTGAAACACCGGGCTCCTTTATTATGTACATGTTTAGAAATGTTGTCAGGTTTAACCGGTTTTTCTTAATTTCATCGAAAATGTTAATATAGTAGAAACGAATTTCAGATGAACAGGATAAACGTTACGCAGTAAATCCGGTTTTTATGGACAGTCTTAATATGTTTGGTATAAATATGAATTCGTATAGTCATTTTTCAGATAAATCTTTGTTTTCCATTTTTTATTTATAATGTATATCGGATTTAAATTGCACGACATTTAATCCTTTTATTCTTAGTACGGCTTTGACAAACAATGTATCGTAATAACAATTTAAAAAGATAAAAAATAATTATATTTAATTTATTGTATTTATTATTGATGTGAAGGTGTGTCTGATTTATGTAGGCGATAATAAGTGAAGTGTCGAAGCTTTTAATAATACGAAACTGTGCAACAATAAAATAAAAATATTTCCAGAAAACGCAAATTTAAATCCGAAACTTTTTACAGACATCATCATCAGTCCGTGTGGCCATGGCTGCCAAACGTGCAGCCCCTCTTCAAACCAATGCATCCAATGCTTACCCAGATGGTTCATGCTGCTAAATAGGACGAGATCAAGCATGCCCGGACGATGCGTCTCAACCTGTCCAAGTGGATTCTACAAAAGAAGATCAAATATTTCATTGAACATGTGTTTAAGTGAGTGATTTTCCCGGTAAAATAGCTTGTGGAATGTTGAAGAGCATAGACGTTAAAGCGCTCTTTTGGTGGGTGAATTCGACCCCAAAAAACCTCGCGTTTGCTCGCATCCTTGGACAATGCAATTAACGTAAATTGTTCCAAACCAGCGGAACCTAATGAGACGAGCAATACAGCCATGCATCAAATTCCAAAAGCGATGCCAAAAGTCTTTAGCAACTCAATCTGCTTGCTTGCAGTTATTCTGGCAATTAACGATTCTTTCTGAATCTATGTAGCAGCTGTTTCGTACTTTCGTACTTTTTTTGTACTGTAGGGGGGGGGGGTGTGAACCGCCGATACTTTAATTTATGTTCTTACTACAAATTTTAAGAGTCATAAAAATATTTCAGAGTCATATGCTATAGTGTTTTAACTAATCCTTGCGAAAGATAGTACGTATTGAGAGACACGATTGCTTTGATGTGGTTCATATAAAATTTTGAGGTTTGCGTATATTGAAATGTGATGTACAGGTTTAGTTTATCACAACAAATCAGAGTTCATACTCCTAACGAGACACGTGACTTCATTAGGCAGAAGGCAAATTAGGTTACGGTCTAATGGGCATAACGTATCTGGCATGCATTTAAAACGGATGATACTTCTGCGGGAATTCTAAACTTTTGATAACCAGACTAACGACCCCTTCCTTCGTAATTACTCTGGAAATGCTTGAGACCCATAACAGTTTCCGAAACCAAATATGGCAGCGCTTGACAAATTAACGTCACTTATCTTGATCTGGCTGGATTAAGGGGATCATTAGAATCACACGAGGCTTGATGACGTCGCAGAAAGCGTATGCGCGTCACACTATCAATCCACAATCTGGAAAGACAGCGGTAAAGGACCTCAAAGCACGCGCACGGGGGTGATCTATTTCGAATCAATTTCATGCTATTAGTCTTAGATTTCGTTGGAAACATGCTGCTTAACACTCGGAACGAGTACATATCACCACGCCTTACTCGACCGGAACAAGCATACCGACCGCTCATTTCCAGGGATTCGTCGAACTGCTCACGACTTTTTGACGAACGTTTCCGCTAAGTGATCACAGCACGGCGCCAACAATCAGACCCGCTTTCGAGGGCTTTTTGTTTTCCTTCCATCGTAAAAAAGTAACTTGAATCTAATGATGACGTTTTACCCCACCCCCTACCAACCATACATGAAAGCACCCACCTAACCCGCCGCTATTGTTCTAGACGCAAAATATTTACAGCGGGAATGACTCGCACGCCTTGCAAACAATTAACGTCGGGAAAATAAAATAGAGATCCCATAAATCAACCTTTCCGCGACGAGTGGAAAGCACGAGCCGTGATTGAAACTATATGCGCACGACTTTCTCAGGGCTTTCTAAACTTGAGGCCCCATTACTTAAATACACAAGCACAAAGTGGTTACCATCCTCTCGATTTCGGTTATCATTACATTCCGGGTGTCTAAGCTCGACATGCAAAACACGATTACTCTTGTTTTATGACGTCAGGGTTACCTCGGCGACAGCATCTCAAATACTTAAAAGCTTAATTTTTGCGTTGTTGCCTAGAAACTTCAAAAACACTGAGGAATTAGAGACAAAATACACCTAATTACACAACAAACTTAAAACACCCAAGTGTTTAATTGTTGTTAATTTAATATAATTTTTGGAAGGTACGCCCTTATACGAACATAAGTTGACGTGTAAAAGATCATAGGCATCTTTTAAAAATAGAGGTTACCTTGTTTGCTGGCATGATTTCACGCGGGTACAATACACAACGCGAACTACTAACTACCAAGTCTGCCACCGCATGAAAGCCTCATTCAATTAGCATGCAGTTTACCATAAAAACCGTACTAAAAATAGAAAACGCATATTTCGAGTAGATGACCACCGAGTCTTATTTTAAAAATGCCAATTTTAAAACAATTCACACTTTTTGTTTTTTTCTTAAAATAACGGATAATAGTGCCAGTGACGTTTATCAAAGCAGTTCTGTCAAACTGCGTTCTAAAATTATCCAAGAATTGATTGAGGTCTCTATTTCTAGAATAGTTTGTTTCGAGAGTTTATAAAGTCACTTGGATTAAACCTTGTAACCATGATACTTATGTCATCTTATTCATGTATAATACTAGTAAACTATTGTTTAAGAACTAAACCAGTGAGCCAGCCAAATTATACGCGATTATGATAAGCAGATTACGGCTGCGAAAACCCGAAAACACGATGGATCCTTTAACTATGGTTTAATAGCTCTAAGTATGCCCTGAAACGTATTTTGAAAAACTTAAGCACTTTTTGGCACATGAAAAGCAAATAAAAACAAATTGCCAGTGCGCTTATCGTTAAACCGAGGTGAATGGATTAGTTGGTTACTGTAGTTCCCGTAATTTGTTTCTAACGTTCTTTTGATGATAACTTGTTATGACTTAAATAGAGATATGTTGTCAATCTCGAAACAACAACATACTATACACCATTGTTCTGTCAGAGTTTTATCACTTACTGCATTTTCACCATGTCAGAACTTAGCTCAGTGCTGACAGTTTGGTTTTTTAATTCCAGGATGTCCGCTGAACTGCTCAAGATGTTCATCCAAACACTGTACACGCTGTATGGCTGGTACGTCCTTGTACAGGGATAAATGCGTCGTGACGTGTCCTGATGGGTTACACAATGCGAATGGCAGATGCAGAAGAGGTATAATCAAAGTCGAAGCTTCTAATACTCAATGTTTCAAGTATAATTTTGTTTCAATGTTTCAAGTATAAAGTCCTTTTGAGTTAAAATGGTGTATATAGATGGGGAAAAAACGATACTTTATCATAAGCAACTTATCCAACACTTGACGTATTTTGTAGTGGTCCACTGCAAAGTGAGCGGTTGGTCACGACATTCAAGATGTCAAGTGAGGAGCGGTGAAAGGCGGACTTGTGCTCATGGAAGAGTGGGATTCCGAATAAGCAGGCGACGAATTCTTCAACGACCATCAAATGCCGGCAAGCAGTGCCCACCAACATTTAGAAGAAAAAGATGTTGCAAAAAGGAACCTGCACGTAAGTGTTAAAAGCACATTAAACATTAAGGGATCTTGGTGCTTAACATAAATTAATATATTTAATTCAAAACTGGGGGCTGTTAGATGCAAGCAAAAAGTAACGATATAATGTTGGTATGATGTCGATACACACTTACAGTTGACTAATAACTGCACTTTATTGATTTTTCCTGTTTAAAGGCAAGATTAAATTCTTTTTGGTCTCGCTCACAGATATAATCAATCTATGGTCTGATCTTTTGAAAACGCGAGAGGCACAACAACTGCGTGTCACTAAGCAGTAATTATATTTTGCTCCCAATATCACATAAACTGAACAAGCTAGTTTTTTGCAAGATTCTAAGGATCAAAAGTTATTACATTAGCCTAGGAGGGCTGGTCTAAAACATGAATGAACACAGTTTCTTGCTTGTTTACAGAACGTCGGCATCGGAATTCCAGGAAAGGTCGAAAGAAATGCCGCCGAAGAAACCGGAACGATACTAAGATCCACTCAAAAAGGCTGCACTGCCGAAAAACAAGTGCCAATCGTTCATACTCTTCTTCTAGAAATATGGCACCCACGTCAATTTCTTTCGATTCAGCTAACACGTAAAAGCTGGTATTTTTTATTCTTGAAAATTTACATTATTTTATTATTGTTATTGCTTTTCAATGATTACGTGAGCGTTATACAGTATATTGTTATCACTTTTCCCCAATATTTTTATTTCCGTTCTCCGATGAATTTGTTTGTATACGGCCTATTTTAACTGCTCTCAACCAAGCCACATCGGCCTAGCAGTGTTACCGTCGATTCCACCAAGTTCACGCTCCAACATAGCCTGCCAATGCAAATTCCGAGCCGAGATTAACTCGCCGGACAGCACTAACCTCTAAGTGCTGATTATCTTCAAGTCGGAATCTCTGTCTCTGCGAGGCGAGGCCAGGACACTTTCCTTCAAATACAAATTTTTACGCTGGTCTCAATGTACGTTTGGGTTGGAGGGAAATTCTCCGCACTTATTCTCAGCATCTCATCACTGCCCCCGATGTCACTGCACTCAGAAGTGCGGCTGTGTACTGTATGCGTCTTCTTCGAAATAAAATTTGTTTGTTTTTCTACCTCAGTCCTAGAAACACGTGGAGCGACACGACCTGCGCCATTTAGTCGACGACCCGCTGTCTACAGCAGGGATTAAGCGACCTCAAACGACAAACTAAAGCGAGTTTAAGTAGTTTTAAAAAGAGGATTTACATTAGTGGTCTCGTTAATATGTAAATTAATATTCAGCACACAAAGTCACAAGCTGGTAAAATGTTACTGTTAGGTGAACTATAACTTTATTTAGGTATTTAAGAAATTAGCATTTTAAAAGGCCTATTTATAAAATCAGCCGGGAAGTCCCTTTTTTCTTTGCCATGAAAACCTTCTACTGGCTTATTACACAAGTTTTTTGAAGGTGTCGTTATAATGAATATTAATCGGCTTTCTATAGTACACATAAGAGTTAAAGTCAGCTCAGGAATTACTCCTAGTTTACAGTAAACACGGTAATGAAGTAGAGGCCTGTGATCCTTATGAGCCTGTTCTGAGCCAGGCAAAATTCAGAGCATTTTTAAAGGCATTTTCGACATAACCATTTGCAAACGTTCCAACCTGTTTGGATTTATTTTCTTTTGTGGGACTGGAAATCAATGCTGAAGAATAACATTATCAATAAAACTTGATTGCAATAACAAAAATACCATTTATATGTTTTAACCTTTCATGAATGGAATTCTTTCAGTCGGCCCATACTTTAGTTATAAAGTTTTACTTTGTAACGATACAATAATTGTCCCCTAAACTGGCATTAAAATAAATTTTGGTTTATTATCACATTATATGAGGCTAACAATTTTGACCCACAAACTGTTTAGTAAAATAATAAAGATTACACAGCGAACACAGTCGCCCATTTGCCTTGTGGTAAAATTCACCTGCGTTGTGTCATGTGAAACCACCAACTAATTAATCCTGCAATTAATCCGTTTGTGGCGAAAGTGACTGACGTTGAAACCCGTTATGATCATACACTTGTCCTTAGCCTATCCCAAACTTTGTCCTTGATTTGTTTTCTCAGCTTAACGCCAGCCGTAAACTTTAATAAATAAGCCCACAACAACAGTGACTTTTTTGATTATATGCAAACAAAGTTGTCACAAAACAAGAAAAAGCAGAAAAGTAAGTGCCTTTATCAGATTTTGCTGTTACTAAGTTGTTGTCTATTCATAACACGAAAGCTTCTATAATCTATACCATGAAAGTAAAGCCAAGGTGATTGCATAAAGTAAATACTTTTGCCTTTTATGTCTTAACTTCCTATTTCGAAAATGTCGAGACCTCGGCACTTGGTCCACTTTTAAATGACATGCGTAATGTGCGTCTTTCGAGGTCACCATTCGGTCACACAATTACCAAGTACTACTTATTGTGATAGGCAATTTAACTCTGGAAATATATCAATAGCGACACCTACCGAACAAAAACAACTTTTACTATCTCCACTCTAATTATGGGTCCCATTTGAAAAAAAATGTATCTTTTTTTTTCTTCGTCAAACGCTTGTCAAACATGGCATGGCGCACAGATATCTACCAGCAAAAATAATGAAAGCGTAATGAAACTTTGTTATTTGTTAGACAACATGGTCTAGATATGCAGAAACCAAAATTTAGCTGCTAAATTTAGGGGAATTCCCCGGGGATGTTAAAAACCAAAACAGTATTTTTTTTCTAATAAAATTTATTCCTAAAATGACAGAATTAGAACTTTAAGAATTGTTAGATAACATGACCAAGATATGTAAAAACAGAAATTTATGTACTAAACCCAGAGGAATTCACCGAAGACATGAAAAAAAAATGAGCTGTTTTGGAATTTAGCTTCATTTCACTACAACGCTTGACATACGGATTTAATTTAAAACATTTGTGTTGAAATCTTGGTAAATCTAACACGATTATTCTTTTTTTTTAACTACACATGGAAAATAAGTTTGGTTTGATAACTATGGGACCCATGCGTCTATGCTTGCAGAAACAAAACTATGTAACTACGGTTAAAACTTTCTGGAATGTTGGATAACATGGACCTGACGT
The DNA here is from genome assembly GCA_000149265.1 of Ciona savignyi. Taxonomy (NCBI): domain Eukaryota; kingdom Metazoa; phylum Chordata; class Ascidiacea; order Phlebobranchia; family Cionidae; genus Ciona; species Ciona savignyi. The sequence goes on along the minus strand of CH002410.1, from coordinate 42,779 downwards.
GCACATTTCTAACAATAACATACATTGTGTAATGAACATGGATAACAAGATCGGATTGTTACCTCAGGGACCATGCGTTAATCTTTGCAGAAACAAACTACATACTCGGTGTACAAAGTGTGGCTAGGGACCCTGCTCGTATGAATATATAGTATACAAAATGCGTTTTTTTAAATAGTGGTATTTAGACACGTGGTTATTTACATCAGGGGCGGTGAGTTGCGGGGTTGTCAGGCAACGGGTTTGTCAGGCAAAATTTGTATCCCAAGCGACTTAGCGCCATAATGCTATTTTATTAGGGTTTTAGCCTTGTGGGCCATGAGTAAAAAAAGAAGGTTGAAAACCCCTGCCTTACGCTAATGCGGTGTCCTTCTTTATTAATGTTGCGGAAACCTTCACCATTACCTAAGGTTATGCAACAATGTCCCTTTGTTTCTGGTTAATATATGTAACATCTGTGAAGCCTAATCTATTTTTGAACTAATGTTTTTAAAATGTCTATGTTGACCATTGTGAGGTCATTTTCCGTAATAATGATATAGTTTTATAATTCCGTGAACCTCGTGGTTTTCTTTTCTTTTTGTACTGATGCTTGGAATGATACCACGTATATTTGGCATACTGAATTTACAGACCTACGGAAAAACTGTTGGTAAGCTGATTATTTTTTAATAATTGTTATATGTATATTTATGTAAAATATTGTAATAGAAAACCGCTCAACGCATAACATCGGATCCAGTCAATAAAGAAACCACCCATCAACCATGGTGAGATTTGAAGTGTGCGATTCAGCGCGTTTAAACTGTTCTAAAAGGACTCGGATGTAAGTAGGTCGCACCAGAAAGAGGCCTTACAATATTAAAATTCGTTTTAATGAATTTTAAAGTTGCAGTAGTTAACAGAAATGTCGAAACGCAAAAGGCAATCGTCAATTTTTCCCTTTTTTGCCTACCTTTAGCTTTAGATTCATTGAAACCGCCAAAAAAACGATTCCGTGCTTGGAGATGTATTTGATCAATCGCGTAATGTAAGCCTCATCGTAAACTCCTGGAGAAAATTCCAATCATCATGATAGATATTACATCCTTGATTGAGATACGATAGTGTTTGGAATAAGGCTTGGTGCGAGGTCTGAAAATGGGGTCTGGAAACGGGCAACCCACGTTTAGCCACAAAATCAATTCTGGAAAGTTGTGAGAACGTTTGTTTAACTGGATATTGCGATAGGCGCAAGGGTAAGCAGGCCTCTGGTACACATGCTGCTAGTGGTCTAAATAAGGATTGCATAGAATCTAAAATAAGGAACAGCACTGAGGAGGTAAATTTAATTAGTCGTGTAAACCGCCATGTTATCGAGAAACAAAATCTTAATTACAAAGCATTGGTCACTATATTTGATGCTGTCCTATATCTCGCAAAACAAGAAATGGCTCTCATATGTGACACTTTTGCAAAGTCCAAATATATATGCAACTATAAAATTGTTGTCCGATCACGCTCCCCATATAGAGAAGTGGATGAATCGAGAAGAAAAATATAAATTCATGAATCAAGAAATTCAAGAGGAAATTCTCAAAATGTGCGCACATGCGATCTTGCGCCAACTTGTGACAGAAATTAGTGGAGCAAAAATATTCAGATTAAATTGAAACTTCGAATATCACAAGAAAAAAAAACATGTTTCTAATTGCATTGGATATGTAAATTCTAGTTATTTGACACAGGAAGTATTTTTGGAATTGTATGAAGTGGAGAACACTTTTGCTGATTCTCTTTTTTAAACGATCAAGGCTGCCGAAGTGGTTAATTTCATTAAAAAACATTATCAAACTAAATTTAGTAAATATTTTATAGATTTTGCGTTGTTTGTGTGGCTTTCATCTACATTTTGTGACAACTTCTCGCCTTTTTTGCCTCTGTCGTTTTTAATATTGTCGGCGTCTTCTTTTCTTGCACCAAAAATAAAACTCCATCTAAAGAATCGTTGGCACGTTCAGCATAGCGCAATTGACAGTTCAAATTGTTGAATCGGTATCTGCCTTACATCGGCCCTCCTAATGTTGAAATCCCGTATTATATTAGGCGACGTTGACAACAGACCACGCACGCATGTGACACACACACACACAATTGACTATCTAAACGTCACAATCAAAATGTGTGTTTTGATCACGTGAGTTAATACGCCCGCTGTTCGTTTAATTAAACCACGCAGTGCAGTAAGGAAGCTTCCTTCCCACTATGAGGAAAACTAAAAAGAAGAGGAAAGATAGAAAGAAACACAAACAAGGAGGAAATTACTTACAAAAAATAAAGGCGATAGAGTTGGTGTTAGAACTGGGGTTGGAGTTTAGGTTAGTTCTGGGGTTGAGATTAGGGTTTAGGGCAGGGTTAGAACTAGTTTGAGCATAAAGTTTTTTCTTTCCCTCCTCTTAGTGTTGCCTGGCTGCGTGTGCTTCTACACCCATTCTTATTTATACGAGATTACTGGTAGGAGTTAATTATGTAACGAAACCACACAACAGTGGTATTTACGTCGAGTTTATAAATTAGGTAAAATTTATGATTTGCACTAGTTTCAAGAGGAGTCTAAAAATTACAGAAGATATAGTTAAATAGGTAACCGGTACTTAAATTTAAATGTAAATTAAGTAAAAGAGAGGACTGATTAACCAACTGCTTATGTGTGGTAGTTAATGAACAAAAAACAGCTAATAAATTAACATGCAGATTAAGTTTTCGAATAGGAAAACGGTATCCGATTCCACATGAAATAAAGATTACAAAGGACAATAACTAACTTGATTTTGGTAAGCGGTAGTGCTATACCGTTGCAAAGAATTAAACAGAACACCCCGGCACTGAAAAAGTCATTACCACTAAAAATAGAACAAGATATCTCTAAGCGAAGTCTTATTAGTAGTGCCGATAAGCGTAATCACAAAATAATAAAAGCATGAAACTTTTAGTATGTGTTCTTGACACAGTCATCTTAAATTTAAGATGTGGAAACATGACCCAAATACAGCTAAGGTTTTTAGTGACATCATTTTCATAATCGGATTACTCCCAAAATTATTTTCTAAATTTTGCACATCCAGGTTATGTGAACTAGAATTTCAATTTGCATAAGTTAACAGTTAAACCAGCCTAAAACTATAGTAATTTAAACCGAATAATTATGTCAACCCATACGGTACCGAATGTTGACTAATGTTAGTGACTTCGACCAGACCAAATGGATCGATTTGTTATATGTGTTTTCAGAAGAATTAACGGCGGTATTACATAGTCGATATGGAGGGAATCTTGTGGGTAATCTTCCTAACTTGCACACGCTAAATAACAATTAAGGATATCCTGATAGGTTTCGTGAAGGCAAATTGTTCAAAGTAACACTTACCCAAGGTGGATTGCAACCATAGACACAACAAATGCCTTTGATTTATTAAAATCTTGCAACATAAAACTACTACAATGCTAATGTGTAATCGTGTAGCGGAAATTCCCGGGTCGTTACAAGTGTACTCGTTGACCATTTGCTGTAAAAAAAACAAAGTCGGTAAAATAAGACGGTGTCTATTTTAAAATGGAAACTAAAAGACTCCCAACATATCACGAAATTGGTTAATCCACAAAGTCGTCTTTTGGCTGAATAAAACATCTCTCGCCTTCATTCCGAGGAAGCAGACTATTACCTTAATCGGATCGACAAGGCAAACATTGTTAGATAATACGGTATATATATATATAATATGAAAAATACACAATTTTGATTTTAAATCCAACGGAATTACCTGGGGCAGTAAAAACCTTTTTTAGTAATCTAAAGAATTCAGTTTTTTCTAATATCGAGCTTGGCAAGAAGTTCCAATTTAGATCGGATGTGGTAGAATGTTATAAAGTAAATAAATAATCTTAAATAATTAAAAAAAAGTATCTAGAGAAACTAAACATTTAAGATTTGTTCCTTAACCAAGATTGTAAGAGACATGCATTTTTGTCCAAACAAAAACAATCTTTTGCAGTTGTAAAATTGATTTAAAGCTTTAAAAATTAATAAATAAAATATAAAAAACCAAAAACTTTGGGTGACAATTCAGGGTTTAACTCCCCAGTTTAGTAAAAAATAAAATCCGATTGTTTGATGAATTTAGCTTCTTTCCGGCATACCACTGAGACTTTAACACCGTAATACAAAGAAAAGAATTATTTAAATTAGACTATGACAGATCTAAAATAATATAAATTAGGTGTGCAGGAATAAATTTTTGGTAAAAATTCCTAAAAACATTTTCAATAACATAATCAAGAATTTATTAAAAGACGCCTTATATTAGTAATTTTTAGCGTCAATATTGTTTGTTAGTCGTTTTTCTTCCTTGAATCGGACAATATTTTCTCAAATTTAAAAATAAAATAGTATATGCAGATCTGTGTTATTATAAGTACGTATATGAAATACCTGTACAGCCGAAAGCAATACAAATCGAAAGAGAATTCTTTAAAATAGATATAAAAACCTCATATCCGTATTTACTCGACTTACAGTAAATCCCCCAAAAACACACCCGATTCAGTAATCAAACTCCTCTCTTTCATATACACACGAACAAGTAGTTTAAACTTGTGTTCTGTTAATATGAATAAGATGTGCAGCGTTCAATGTGTTATCCTTTATAGAAGAATAAGAAACTAGAATTTAAAAAGTCCTTTTTTCATTTTGTGCGTCGATTTTTTTTCTTGAATTTATGTAAAGGGTAATAAGGCTTAAAGCAGTTTAAAAATCAGGTTGATAGTTTCGGGCATGTTAGCTAAGATGGTCTTGGTGTGCATTTATTTGAATTGTGATAACTAACCCAACGCTTAACGAACTAACTAATATACGTAACGAGATGCTGACTCTTGAACAAGCTGCTGAGATATGTATTAGGCAGACGGCAGAGTTCCAGTGGCTACTCTTAAAGTAGGTGGTGTCCTATGAGTCGAAGGCCAACGCTTGCTTATTACACGGCTCGCCAAATAGTTAGGTATCCAAGTATCAAAACGCGGCCTACACTACCAACGATATCAAATAAAAATGGCGAGTTCAGCAGTTTTTAACCCGTGTGTAGGCAGAATATGTTAGCTAATGAAGTGTAGATGTTCGTTAATTTGACTTGTATATACTTCTTTAACTGAACATCGAAAGAAAGTATGGTGACTCTGGTACCAAATTTTTTTGTTTGCAGAACAAAACTTTGACAATCGGGTTAAAACTATCAGGAATGTCGGATAACATAGTCCAAGTCATGCACGAATCTGACATAAATATGTACTTATTACTAAACATGGTTATCAGATTAATTTTTTAACTCAAAGGAACAAAATACATACCCGGTTTATAAAATAGATCAAATATGGTTAGGGCCACAACCATAGAGCATACAAATTCAGTTGTACAAACACTGACAGTTAATCACGTGGTTGCCACTGTCTATTGATTTCACAGCTGATCGGCTTTCGTTTGTGTGTTTGTAGTTTGAACTTAATGGCAATTAGGCCTACAGTCTACCATTTAAACAAAGCCATTTGAATGAAGTATCGATTAGTATATATTTAGATTCGACGTGGCTATGATTTTGTACTTCAAGAAACGGCTTTCGACTTGTGTGTTGTTAATAGTGATTGTACTGCAGGTCATTATTATAGCAAATTTGGGGTAAGTTTGTATATGATGATCAATATACATAAAAATATAGATGATTTTGTTAGTTACCTAATAAACATTACGCCATAGTGTTATTTTGTCAAACAATAAACGATGCTTTTCAATATTGTGTATACCTTTGTTCTATACATGGAACAGTATTGGTTACTGTTGACGAATTAAAACTGTGGCGTATATCTTACGTCAGAGTACAACACGCCAAATAATGATATAAACATATTTTTGAAATTAAATTATTTTGGGTAAATGATAGTTAATATAGGTATATTGATGTCGCGTTGACTTCATGTTTAATATTGTCTATTCTATGACCTTATGTAAGTTGTTGTGTGGTATCCATTTTCGTTAAAACTCGACTCGTCTGGCCAAGTTGTTATACATAGGGTAAAGTAAACACAGTTTGTTTCTCAGCGGCCGTGACATTGTATACCCTTGCCAAAGAAAACCTGGAACAACTCAAGCGACCAATCGCTCGGAACCAACTAAGAACTTGCAACAAATAGGTGCTAAGTCAATTGTAACATTCCAGTAAAAAGTTTAAGAAAGAGCACCCAACTAATTTTATTCTATTTACAAAAATAAGTGCTAATAAACTTGCAATGTGTAGTTTTAAATCGGTATAGTTTTGAGTTGTCGGTAAATTTGTGATATCATTTTAGGGAAATTTGATACAAGTTTACGCGAAATATTCAAAAATACTAAAGAAATTGGATACCTTACTAATAGTTGGTTGAATGGTCTTCAGTCGAAAGAAAACTCGATTGCGCATATTAAGGAGTTTGCAGAGCTGTTTAACGAACAAAAGAAGTAAGTATATACATATATTATATATAGGTAACAACAAACGGTCTATATCACTTGAATACATGTATGTGTTCACTCACAATACATCATAAAATTAAATACGGGAATGGTGTCGTAAAGTGTATGTTCAAATATTAAAACACGATCACAACATGTGGTAGGAATGTAACAGTTTTCTTTCCGTGACAATACATGGTTTTGCCAATCTCGATTATTGCAGTCCCTAAAATTTTACTGACTCTGCTTGGATAACCAATCAGCAGTTAATCGCGTAAATGCGGCCCTGACTTTGCCGAAATTAAATTTAGCCTATTTAATTCGACTTTTTACATTGATATCTTTAAACATCCTTAAGGAAATAGCAAAGTAATAAATGAGAAAACTATACTTGAACCCAGTGAAATTAAATTAGCTTACCAAAAAACAAATAACCTAACAACTACATTTTATGTCGCACATTGTTGTATTTTTGGGAACCCGACTGGAAAAAAGTTTTATTAAGATTTTAATTTGTAGTTAAAGATGAAAGGAACTATTGAACAACAAATATTAAATAAAAACCAAGTTTTCGTATTCCAAATTACGATTAGGGTAGTTAGAGATATATGTAACAATTTCCGCACTCCATAGGGGTGGGTTTGGAATAAATATAAATTTCCGTATTTTTGTATTTCCATATATTTCCGTATTTTAAATACTGCTTCACGAATGTCAATGTTATTACCCCCACATCATTTTTACATTCAAGAAATAAATATGCATAATCAAATCAATCTGAAATGTTTACTTTCGTTTCCATTGCTTTCTAATCAGTTGACATAATACACTTCATGAGTAGACATCTAATACACCTTATCAGAACATTTCACTAAACAATTAGACGCCTTGTTGATTTTTGTGGCAACCAAGGGCATTCCAGAACCTTTCTCTTTAACCTTTTGTGTGGGCCAATAATAAGGCATCTGATTATTTTAAATTCAGCATCTAGTGATTTTCCTATCATTGATATATAGACGTACGATAGACTAATATATCTATAAAAAAATTACCTTGCTATACCCCATCTAAAATGTTTTGTTGTGGAATATCATTACTTTCTCTTTCAATTGATACGTAAAATAAATAAATCTCCCACCACGGGTATAAGTAACAAGGAGCATGTAATACAGACTATTGCTGGCAAGATTGAATGTTTTGCGATCGAAATCTTTTAAAAAACGAAATGAAGAATCACAGAAAATATTGGGTCAAATGCAAGATCTTATCGTTTCGGTCCAGGTAATAATGGGTTAAACAGTTTAACCAGCTAGTTTAACTTAAACTATATTATTTTTATTATAGAGAAGAATACACATTGCTATTTAGACTTGAGTTGTGGGATGTGCTTATGTGATTGTTGTGTATAGTCTTCATTAAAACCGGAAATCCGCATTTAACATTGTAAAACCGCCCACTTTGTTTTATTTACAAAATAAATTTCAGTGCAAACGATATACCTGTTGTAAAATAGTGCAAAATGCGCTTATTGTGAAGTAGTTTGCAAAAAAATACAAACACATTTACACAACTTGATGCTGAAAATAACTAAAGATGATATATCCAAATTACAATAAATTTACGAATTGAAACGAAAAACCTTTAATTAAACTTTAGTTATAGACTTGAAAAATATTAAAAAACAAAAACAAATAAAACTTTAATTTAACTAATTAACACTGTTTGGTTTAGAATCCGACAAAATGTGGCCAAATATTACGATGCGTGCTTCCGACAAGTGGGTTTGGTGCACAGATACACCACATCATTTATTGCTTCATGGCGGCATTTGCAATGAAGAGAGTGCTGGTTTTGGAAAACGAGGCAATGCTGAAAACGTACAACTTAAAGTTTGAATCTATTTTCAAACCTTTGAGCGAACGGTGCAAGGACGGAAATGCAAAATTGGTGATTTGGAATGGTGAATACACTCGGTCTGCAATTTAAAATGCTAATATAAAGTGTAGAGTATTTGGTACAACTTAAATACAACCTCCTTATTGCTCGCATTACAAAAGAAGTCGCTGATAATATGATTGCTAGAATCTACGTTTTAGTAGTTTTCATACTATTTTATCATTGCATCAACACCTCTTTGTATAAAGTTCATTTTTACCTAAACACACAACGTCATGTATGTTTTTCCAGGAAAATTGGATCAGCAAGATGAATTCGTTACCATGGATTTTAACAGCATAAGCAGAAATCCCCTTCGCCCATTTGAACCGCCGGTCGTGCCTACACAGTTAAAAGAAAAATTGCAGTCACTGATGGGCGAGCCGGGCGCCTGGTTTAGCGGTGTTTTTGTTAAGTACGTCATGCGTTTGCAACCAGAAATCGAGAAGAAGATTAGCAGCTTTCTAAATGAAATTACTTCGCCTGTAGTTGGGTAAGTAAAATGTCGACCTCCGAAGTACCACAGAGTAGTTGGCTATGTATTATGTGGGCGAGAATGCTTGGCATTTGAATTGCCTAAAGAGGGGAAATCGACAATAGAGTTGTCTGTCGATTGATCGTATGCACACACTATCGAAGCCCGTTTGCTGGAGAACATCACTGTCAAGTGCCAAAGCTATTGTGTTGTGTAGAGATATCACTTTTGATATTTTTGCTTTTGTACAACCCGTTTTTTCGTTTTTATAAAATTACGGTCTCACATGGCAATTGTAACCACGACTATATAAAACAGGTAATATGCTTTTACTCTTGGCAAGTTAGCCCTTCTTACGCTGTTTAGCGATTGTATTATCAGGGCGCTGTTTGATGAAGCTAAGTTTCCGGGTACCGCGTTAATACGTAATTAAACGCGGAACTGATTTTCTAGTAAGTGCCATTATTGTACGACAGAATACACATTCGGAGAACAGATAAGATAATTAACGAAGCACAGCGACACGAGGTTGACGAATATATGCGTCACGTGATAGAGTTTTATGACGTATGGAGCTTGGAGGGGAAGGGGAAGATTGCACAACGAAACGTGTACGTTGCGAGTGACGATGCCACAACATTAAATGAATTAAAATCAAGGTAGTTAAAATGTTGGTACATAGGCTACAGTTAAAAGTTGTACGACTGAAATCGCTCGGTAAGAGATTTCTCTATAGGAGCCGTTCACATATTCTACCGACAGATAATGCCACACGCAAAGCCTCATCTAGATACCCAAAGCTTCATCTAGATACAGCTCGAAATTCGTGTACAAAAATTGTAACATATTTTTAACGCACAATATTGCGATATAGTTTCTGTATTTTCAGCCTATTCTCACGAAGGTTCTGTATAATATTCTATCTTTGTGCGTCTAAATTGTGCAATTATTACCATGTACTTGACCTGTGACGAATAATAGTAATTGTCCGGTGGTGTCGATATATCCCGCCCATTTTTTTGTTTGAAAAAATGAGGAAAATATATGGCGGAAATTTGTTGTTGCTTTAATGAGCATTTCACAACCAAATTTATTGGTATATGTCACGTAAAATCTGCATTTAAGGGCGAGCAGCTCTTGGTACCCGAACAAGTGTGCCAGCAATTTGGAAATAAAGATAACTGTTACTTGTTTTATACAGATACCCTGACTACAATTTTATTGTTTGGGCCACTGAGAACACTAGAAGTGAATCTGGTTTAAATGGCATAGTGCTGGACATAATAACTCTCTCTCGGTGCGATTATCTTGTCTGTACATTTTCCTCAAATGTAAGTTTGAATAGGAAAATAAGAAAGTAATTGAAGGGAAAACTAACCGAATTTTTATTAAATAGCATTAATAGTTTCCCACCAAAAAGATAGTTAGCCTGCATTTATGTTTATGCCCATAGATAGCGGTGAGCGTTGCCACAAATGTAGGCCTAATCGTAAGTTTACTCGTCCTTGCCATGGGGATCAGGCGACCGCCGGTTGGAGAGCTTACCAAAGAACACCGACTATTTACCGACTGGCCTCGATCTGACGGTCCAGCGCGTAAACCTTATGAGCTTACTGACCTAAAAAATACCTTAATCCACAAACCTTTGTCAAACCCACAGGAGACAAACCTTTGTTAAACAAAAGTGACAGGCTCTTAAGCAACGGCCGATACTTGCATATATTGGTTTAAAATGGGTATATCTTGATCGAAATAACCCCTGCCCAAAGGCACTCAGTGGACATCGCCTGAACACAGTGGATAAGTGTCAAACTAAACAGAATGGATGTCCCAACCATATACTACAGTCCACTGCAAGAGCTCCGTTTACCCGCCGATTATCTGTGTGATATCGCGTGAGCCTTTTGTTTTCCCCATCCACGGATATAAAGTTTAAATATATAATCCTATATCATAGGATATCTGTACAACACACGTAAATGACCGGTTTAGTTATAAGAAGTTTTAACTTTTCTACAAACCAAAATGCATCGTGAACGAAATGAAAATCCATGCTACCATTTTCCGACTGGTTAGTCTGGTGGTTTATTGCGATACTTTTCAACCGAAAAGTTGCCGCCTCGAAACTGGTCGCTAGCTAGTGGGTTGTGTCCTTGGACAAGGCGCTTAACGGACATTGCCTGAACCCAGCGAATTAATTGGTTCTATCAAATTAAAGGAACGTGTTCTATCATACACAACACACTGCAGGAGCTCCGGTAACCCGACGGTGGGCGCGAGCTGACCTGACGATTGCCCTTGTGTTAACCCCATGTTTTCCCATTCACCGGGATAAACATGAATATCCTATTATATTCCATTGTGCTATCTACCCATATTGTTCCGCAGGTATGCAGGCTGAGTTACGAATTGATGCACACACGCACAGCCGACGCCTCCCTAAAGTTTGCATCCCTCGACGACATATATTACCACGCTGCAGCTCGTGACCAGGTTGCAGTGTTACCGCATGAAGCAAAAAAACACGACGAACTCGACCTCGAAATCGATGACGTCATAGGCGTCCGAGGGAACCACTGGGACGGGTTTTCGCTCGGTTTAAACCGTAGGACGAACAAAGTTGGCACTTATCCTTCCTTCAAATGCCAATTCCTTGTAAACGACTACCCTTTTCCACAATTTGACGCGTTAAATTGATAATTGCACTTAAATTCTGAACGTACCCAGTGTTTCTTTTTACTTTTAATTATTGACTGTGTTGTATGTGCGTTGTATAACGACTTGGAAGCTGAAAACATACACAGCACAAAGTATTAAGTTTATGAGAAAATAATTTACCAATTGGTAACTGTAACAGATGGTCACTATAGTAACAAAGAGCTATTTTTTTCGTCAGGAATCTGCTTTTGAAGAATTAATATCGTTTTTAGAATTTTTCGGTTTAGATAAAAGTACGTTTTCTGCATCTATTCGCTCTTTTGCACGGTACACCTGCCAAAGTAAAAACAATTGGGGATTAAATAAGTATATATTCCTGGAAGTATACAGTACTACGTTATTTTTCTATTTAGTTTTGTACGCAAATAAATATAAACTGATGATTACTCTTCCATTGTTTTATTTTATGTTCATATAAGTTGAGAAAATATATTATTAATGGTAGTGGTAGAAGAAAAATGAAAAGGGGGCAAAACTTATTGTTAAAACACTTCATTATAAAATTTGGAAAAATATAGTGTGGTTGGGAAAAGTGTGCTATTTTACCAAGAAATAATCCTTCTTAATAGAAGCGTGGGCACAGATAAGTCTGGACCGAAATGTTGGTCAAACTTAGAACCTGTCTGGCACAAACCTCTTCATGCTGGATACTCAATTTAGAATAGGATATTCATGTTTATCCCCGTAAATGGGAAAACCAAGGGGGTTAACACACGGCAATCAGATTACCTCGCACACCGCCATCGGGTTACCGGAACTATTGCATTGTGTTGTGTATTGATTCACACGATCCTTCAATTTAGTAAAACCCATTAATTCACTGGGTTCAAGCATTGTCCGTTAAGTGCCTGGCCCAAGCCGACTAGCTAGCAACCAGTTTTGTATCTGCAACCAGTTTTGTATCTGCAACCTTTCGGCTGAAAGGCGATGCACTTAACCGCCAGACTAACCCGTCGTGGGAGAAAGTTTTAGTCTTTTTTAAGTACCATTACGGAGACTACACATAATGGTAAACCAAAATTGAGTTGGATAAAGCTAATGTCGTGTCAATTCTTTGCTTTATTAAAACGAGTGTAATTTAGCATAACTTTTTGGATTCCTCTGTTTGTCCCAATGACAAAAGTAAAATGCATTGATCAAGATAAATTTGAGATGAAAATTTTAATTTACCTTGGACTGAAGATAAAAGGAACCCCCAGCAGCCTTGTCATTTACTTTCATTAAATGCTCAAAGTTCTAAGGAAATAAAAAAAATGGTCATTTGAGATAATATGTGCCTAAACTGAAATTGTGCAATGCTACTTGGGAAAAGGCAATTTTTTGGATTTTGTAGAAAACAAGATTTGAAGTATCACCATGTTTTCTGTATGTATATTGGATCAATTACGTATAATATATGCCCGCATGTTTAGACTGTCATTTTCTGATAAAATAACTAGCCTGTACCAGCTAGTAAAATGTGTAATATACCCTTCTGTTTCATTGTCAAATAATGACATTCAAAAAGCCGTGCGGCTACAATTTTACACAATAACTCAAGAAGGCTGGCTTAAACAAAGTAGGGTTTCACTTTTTAAATTTCTATAAACATAAAAAAACATGAAAAAGCCAAACATACACACCTTATCTACGGCTTCTTTTGATTTGAAATCGGAAACGTTAAGTATTTGTGTCGCCTCATCGAGGGACATTCCCAATAAACTGCTCTGAGCTGCAGATCCAACACCTTGTTCGCCACCTCCTGCTTTATTTGCTGCCTGTTGGCTTGCTGCAAGCAGATTTAGATAATAAAGATATTTAACCTATTTCTTTATGAAAAATAATGCACAATGTGATAAAAGAATGATAAAATAACTATTTTTTATTTTAAGTGTTAATATGCTATGTGAATAAAAAATGTCACTACTAAACAGTAAAACCCTATGAATGCTAATTTTGTACTATGGTACAGTAACAAACATTTATGATATTGAAAAGAAATAAAAGTAAGGTAATTCATTGCCGTTATACAAATTATGTACAGTATTGATTTATCACTAACAACTTTTGATATAAATTTTAATAATTTAAAAGGTCACCTGCAAATTCTTTCCGGACAGCTCTCGTAAATGCCCGGCCCACAACTTGTGCACCAGCAATGATGATTCGAACCAGATTGTTTGCCTGTTAATTACAATACTATTTTTAAAAGAATATTTTTATAAATAAAAGAAAGTGCCAATGAGCCCCGTACATAGTTACCAAAGCTGGTAGGGGCTATTATCGTCACGGAACAGCAAATATTTTGCCAGTATAAAAAATGACATGTTGGGACTGAACCGCTTGTGCGAAAATTGTAACTGCATTATTCGTGGGAATGACTTTACTCCAACCTCATGTTTAAAACTAACTCTAATGTCATAATCGTATTCCGTACTGTGCCCATTTAAGTTCCTTGCCTAAGAACCAAAGTGATAACAAGGGCCTCGTACGTATTTTACACGACTTGGACGAGTACGATAGCTATAACACTGATATAAACTATCAAAAATATAAATGATAAAGGTCCACTTACCATTACTGGCGTCTTGAGTAAAATATCAAGTTATATCTTTACACAAACAGCGATGACCTAACACAAGAACATCAAATTTAGATTAAAACAAATTACTACAGATTATCACTTAACAACGTAATTCTGTCAGATAAATCGGATAGAAAAAAACGCAGCATCAAAGTCGCACGAGATCTTAAGACGTAAAAATATTGCAAAGCTAGAACTCAATAAAACCCTGCTCAATAAAAATATTTTTTTAAGAAAATTACCTATTCATTATTTGTGTGTCCTTTTTTGGTGAAGCTCTAGTCTGTGATATTATTAACTCTCAAACTTGTGCGACGTCAATGCTGTGTTTTTCTATCCAAATATTTTGCCAGAATTACTCTGGTCAGCACGAGCGAGAAGGAATGACGCAATTCATCTCTACATTTGTTCCTAGTAGTGATGCCAATTTATTTAATGTGGTGACCATTTAATTTCCAAAAGATTTGTTACAGATACAAGTGTGGTAAAATAAACTAATTACCGGTATTGGCATCACTACACTTTTACTGTACAACATAAAAACTAAATTCCATTTTTATGTTGTACAGTAAAGGGGATTAACTATAAATTAGGTTCACGAAAACTTCCGAAATACTGATCAGCTGATTAAACCATAAAAATATAATTTACTTTTAGTGCCGTACTGGAATCATTTAAGTGCTCTATGTTAGTTGTCTATGCTGTAATATTGTGTAAGGAGTTGTTGCGAAGACAGGTTTTTTATGTTTACAGTGTAGTGTAGTGTGTACTAAAGTGTACCTAGTTTTAGATAGCTGAAATTGGATTTATGATATTTTTTTGCCCATGTGATAAAGATGATTGTTCATGTGATAATGCTTGTGTTTTTTACTCCTAAACATGAAATTAACTTATTTTTTTAATTTTAAACTAAATTAATTTAATTTTATTTAATATGTTATAATGCCTGTTTTACACTTCTTTGCAGTACATTAAGTAAAAAGGAAAAAAATACATTAAAGTCGTTTTTATTTTCACAGCAAGGTTCATCTATTTACATGACGATTTTTACTGATTAAAATGGGTAATACACGTTCTTATAACCAAGTACCGACATCAGGCGGTGATCCTGAGGATATGAAAGTGGAAAACAGTAAAAACGATTGTACAGCTGAGAAAATTGAAAACGATGATCATCTTATGTTTGTTTTCCATACAACTGATGGCGACTCCTCTGAAAGAGTGGTTCATGATGAAATTTTACCAACAAACATAAAATACTTCACTTACACTGCAACAGCCAACGGAAAGTTGTTTTCCCAGCGTGATAGAAATGTGAAACCAATTGAAATTGATGATTTGTTAAAGCACTTAAGACCCGGGGATGCAGTGGAGTTTTTCAAAGATGATCTCAGTTGGCATTGGGCACTTTATGTGGGAAATTCCACGTTTGTGCATATAGAAAACAATGAAGTAGTTTCACAGCATGTAGATACCATAGTAGGTGGCAGACTTGCTAGGATGGTAAATAACGTGTATAAAGTAAAGTGCCTTCCCGCTGTACAAGCCATCCATAACGCGAATGCACAAGTAATAAGAAAAGATGGCATTTGGAAAAACAGCGAGTGCTTTGTAATGTGGTGCAGAACCAACTTGTCAGAGTTTGCCATGGATGATATAAAAGTAAAAGACCTCGACGCTACTCCATCGAAAAACCTTGCCAAAGTTTATGTTCTAGAATTATACGATGGAAATGACGTCGTGGAAGTAAAAAAATTCAATTCCGTTTCAGAACTTACTGATTTTCGAATAAATTATGAGAGATTGGAAGCAAGATAACTAACCCAACCTTTTTTTTATATAACTTTTATATAAATTGCATGTTGAAAAATATCAAATGTCTCCAGCGAAACTGTATTTGTCAATTTGCATAGAGTTTAAATGAATTTCTAATATTTGTTATTCAACTGTGTTCCAATACTGTTTAAAGTTAAAATTATTTAAAATCTGTCTTTTGAAACTAAATTTTTAAGTCTATGGTATAAAATTTTACATATTACTTACTTGACATTATTCATAAGTGACATAAAACAAAAACATATTGTTGGCCAATATACTTTATAACATTTTAAATTAAGGTAATGGTACCAAAATAAGGTTTGTTTGTCATTATTGTTTGGGTTAAGTGAAGTACCAGTAATTAGGTTCCAATTAATAATTACTTATAATTGGAACCTAATATAATACGAACAGTTGGGCAAATTATCCTTCCAGTATTTTTAATAATTTCTTGTCGTATTATGAAGTATCTTAAAATATCATATATTTTATTTTAAAAGCTATGGATATTGCCTTGTCATATTTCTTGAATTCGCATTATAGGTTTGTAAATGCAATGAAACTTAATTTAGTGAATATGTTGGGATTCGCTTTTAAATTCTTATTTTTACTAGTCTCATAATATTGTATCCAATAGTTATATATGGTTAGGGTCCAATTGATCATGTGTAGGACCACTACGATAATAATCCAGAATATATTTAGTGTGATGTCCAGTAATGTAACTGCTCATTCATTGCCTTATACTTCTACACAATATTTATTTTATTCTACTTGCATTGTGATTCAGTCAACATTTCAATGTATTGGGATAATTGTAAAACTTACCTAATCAAGATTTATTTTGTTATTACATTTCTGTGATCAATCATTCTGTATGATTTTCAAAACATTTTTTTGATGTTTTGTATCAACTTGTGTTTTCTCACAACTTGTTATCGGGTAGATGTGCATTATTTGTTTGTTATTGCTCAAATTGATCCACTTAACAGCCAGTACTATACTTTAATGTACACAAATTACTCCTGCAGCGTATATTCTAATTTGTTTGCTTGATTTAAATTATATAAAGTACTGTTGATCGTTACAATCCAGGTATAATATGTAACGCACTGTTAAAATTTTTAATTAGAACTCCACATCAAATTGATTTTTAAAGGTACTGACATCATTGTTTTTCGATAATATAGTCTATACCATGACAAAAAACTGTTAACAGTATCTTTTAATTTTATTGAAAAGAACTAGACTTTGTTTAGCACTTCTATATCTTTTTCCTCTAATTTTTTTAAATACTGTAATTACAAAATTATTGTGGGATCCCTAGTTGGTGTTTAGCTCGTCATACATTATCTTTATATATTTTGCACACTGCATTTACATTGTTAGAAACGTATATATTTGCTACTCAGGGTGGCGTAGGTGCAAGTATTAATTTTAAAGCTGTTGCCGCACTTACAGCAAGTTACTATGGAGGTAAGTTGTTTTCTTCCTTTGTGGTTGCACAGTATCTGTTCACTATCCTGTCTATAACGACCGGAAACGCATGTATTCACCGCCGTGGTTTGTGTAGTGTAGAAGACCATGTACATATCTACTTGTTTAATACGGTACACTCGTAGAGTTGTTCTTGTAATTGCTAATTAACTCATTAATACGGATTTTTTTGCATAAATGGCAGACGAATTAAAAGCGGTCATTATATAACTGGCTAATAAATGAAATTAATACAAGGAAAAGAAATAAAGCAACTAAAATAATTCAGTTTCATGCAACAATATTGTAGTAAATCTTTATTTATATACATAAAAAAGCGTTAAATAAGAATATTGTAATTGTTCGAAGAGTATCCAATAACATGTTTTTCTTGTCTATAATTATATCGTCAACTACAATAATGGTAACTATTCACACACATTCTTAATATGTATGGATATATATATATATATATATATATATATATTCTCATATTGTCCGGCCATTAAATCAATTAGATTTAACATCTTACTATAATATTTCCATAGTTTAAATATGGAAGAACACTCAGGGAGCACAACTTCAGCCCCAAACATCGTCCCAAACCGTCCCCGATGAAAAATGACATTTTCCGAAAAGATTTGGGTCTTGATGATGAGGATGATTCTCTTCCTGGTTAGTAAGAACTCTTGTTCAGTGTTTTATTTGCTAAAAAACGGTTTTTTACACACTTCAAATGAAGTCATAAGTTATGGGTTATGTGATTTATATTTTATGGTTTCATTACGGAAACAAACAAATTGGATGACATGGTTACAGAACATGATAAAAAATGAGATTGTAAAGTGACATTGTAAGCATTGATGAGATTAAAAGTGATAAAATGAGATTATAAAGTGATATTGTAAGCACCAAACATAATTTATGCACTAAGATAGCAGTGAAACTTAAAAAAAAACATATATATTTAAAGTATATAAAAAGTACAAAAATGCGTAATATTTTCTTCCTCACTACTTCTTAAAAC
>CH002410.1:0-13748 GCA_000149265.1 Ciona savignyi | reverse complement strand
CATGTTCAAAAATAAAGGCGACTTTTTTGAGAAAATTCAAAATTTTGTTAAATATATCTGGAGTTTGTTTAAATGATATAAAACATGCAAATTTGGGTAATTCTGGCCTTAAGTATGTCAAAAAAATGTATTTTTCTACATCCCACAACAGGTGGGTGAGTTACTCTGTGGTTTACAATATGCTTATCATTGAATCTTATGTGTGAATCAACAAATTATCAGAATTTCTTCTTCAACCTCCAGGGAACCCAGGAGGAGCCAGGAATCAACCAAAGAGCACTCTCGGACCTCTTCAAGATGGTGGAAGAGCGATCTGTGGACTGGGATTATTCAGTGTCTGTCTCTCTTGTCGAGATATACAATGAAACTCTGAAGTGGGTCTCACTGGATTTGGATTGTGTTATTGTTATTTGTGCCTTGAATTTCAAACATGAAAATTATATTTAAATCACATACGCTTTCTTATTTTTAAAAATTTTTTTAATTTTACACCCAACACAAGTAGATTATAATGTATATACACATGGACTGTTTTAGTTTTACTTGCCACATAGATACCATGCTTCATATTTCATAGTTTACTGTTTTGCACTTTCCACGCCATTCAAATAGCCTTACTTATTGTGGTTTACTCAGTCGACATGAGTATACTTTTGTTTCCAACAGAGATTTGCTGACCACAAAGCACGAAAAACTCGAAATTAAAATGAATGCTGACGGTACACTTTTCGTGCAACGACTCACCATTCTTCCAGTTAAAGATTTGAACGACGTGAACAGAGTAAGTGATGATGACTGTCATGCTTCTTTTGTGCTGTCACACAGCACCAACATTTCCATGTGAAATCCACACTTGAAATTTTAATAAATAATAAGATTATGATCGAAAATGCACAACCATATATATCAGAACTAGACACACCAGACTACTTTGCCATTATTTTAATACCTACTCTTTAGAATAATATTTTAGTTAAATGATTTGTGTTTTGGAAATTTCAAAAATATATTTATGTTTTATTCTTTAATTTTCCATTTAACATTTTTTTCTTAATCATCAGTTGTGATAAATTGGTTATGAACAAAACATAAAAGACCAAAAAGTCATTTTCATACTAAAATGTTTTGAAATGTCACTTTTTTAATGCATATTAATTGAATATTCACACAAGTGGACACAATTCCATGCATTCTGCTCTGAAAGTTCCTTAATATAAGATTTGTGTGTAATCTTTGAACTTCTTCCTTAATATAAGATTTGTGTGTAATCTTCTTCCTTAATATAAGATTAGTGTGTGATCTTTGATCTTCTTCCTTAATTTAAGATTTGTGTGTGATCTTTGATCTTCTTCCTTAATATAAGATTAGTGTGTGATCTTTGATCTTCTTCCTTAATATAAGATTAGTGTGTGATCTTTGATCTTCTTCCTTAATATAAGATTAGTGTGTGATCTTTGAACTTCTCCAGGCGTTCGAGTTTGGACGATCGAACCGAGCCACAGCGAGTACCAACATGAACGAGCATTCATCGAGGTCACACGCTGTGCTCATGGTCACTGTGGCAGGCACCAATAAAACAACTGGAGTGCAAACTATGGGTAATTCTACCAAAACACAACAAATATTTGGCAGAAAATAACGCTTCACTTGTCGAATGTAGATATGTTAAATGCTCCCTATAGTTTTAATATTGCCACATGATACAACCATTAGAGGATATAAATTTCCCTAAACTTAACAAGACCATAAATTCCCCTATACTTTACAAGAGTATATGTTTCTGTAAACTTTACAAGCATATAAATTCCTCTAAACTTTACAAAAAACATGTGCCCCTACAAAACCATACATTCCCCAATACTTTACAAGAGTATATGTTTCCCTAAAGTACAAGAATAAAAGTGTCTAAACTTCTGTAGGTAAACTGAACTTAATTGACCTGGCGGGTTCTGAGCGGGTATCGAAGAGCGGGGCATCCGGGGATCGATTGAAAGAGGCGCAGAACATCAATCGGAGTTTGTCAGCTCTCGGTGACGTCATCCACTCTCTGAGGAACAAACAAAGCCACGTTCCATTCCGGAATTCAAAATTGACCTACTTGCTGCAAGATTCTCTGAGTAAGACCGCAGTGGGCATTACATGATGATATAATACTATGAATATACAGATATAATGCTTAAAATAGCAATGTTGAATGTACGTTATACTGCATAGTACGTTTTACTTATTATTCTCTTAAGCAGACCCACACACATATGTGCACTCGAACCAATCTGTCCACCGGCGTGCATGTATAAGTTTTTAAGTACCGTCTATTAATATAATTATAAAACAGACAATGCAATAATAATTAACCCATATATGTGTATGGATCCTGTCTATTTCATTTATTAGTATGGGCGGGTCCACGGTAGCCCCGGGACCAAGAATTTAGGCCTAAAAGGCCCATTACTCCACCGCCCTGAGCTAACATGGATTCAGGATATATCGGTCAATTCGGCCCGTGTCCTAAAGAAAGCTGACTAAATACTTGAGCGGGATAGATGCAAAATTATCATACTTAAAAACACCAAAATTTCTCCATTTTTCTGGATCCTGTCTAAGGTTACAACTTAAAAAATAACAATTTCATTTCACTAGGCAAAGACAGCAAGACATTGATGGTAGTACAGGTGTCCCCAGTCGAGAAGAACTCCAGCGAAACGATTTGTTCCCTCACATTCGCGCAGCGTGTTAGACTGGTGGAGCTTGGTCAAGCAACCAAGAAAAACCCAAGTCATAACTTTACTTCGATGCCTTTTGTAAGATTTCAGTAAATACAACGGTATTAGGTTATTTCATGCAGATTTCAGCTGCTGTTACAATATTTCTGTTTTAGATGTGTGATGTAGATAATAACAAAAGTTTGCTTAAATAATTCATTTCACAATACTTTTGGGTATGGTACTTCACATTCAAATATGTAAAAACAAACGTAACAATCAG
The DNA here is from genome assembly GCA_000149265.1 of Ciona savignyi. Taxonomy (NCBI): domain Eukaryota; kingdom Metazoa; phylum Chordata; class Ascidiacea; order Phlebobranchia; family Cionidae; genus Ciona; species Ciona savignyi. The sequence goes on along the minus strand of CH002410.1, from coordinate 10,763 downwards.
TAATATGCCTTGGAAGGTACCATTTTGTTTTAGTAATTTTTGTACAACACCTACCTTAATTAGTACAAACTTCTCTTTAATCCTTTTTCTACCTTTTTCCATGTTATGCTGAAACAATACTCGTAAAGATTATGTATGTAGTTAAAGCCATTATGTTCAATTGGTGCTTATACTGTAATTGGCTGCTTTTATCTTTTTTACACTACACAATCGCTGCAGTATGCTTTGCACTTTTGTAGGAACATTACAGCATTCCATTATATCAGTATTTTTGACCAAATCTAGATGTATTAAATTTCTCAATCCATCTTGTCAATAATGCACAAAAGTTCATATTTTTTAAGATTACTTTAATTTTACACACAAGTAGAATGTTGCGTAGATACACATGCAGTTTTAGTTCTACTTGCCATATAGAGAACCATGCTTCATATATCATTGTCTACTGTTTTGCACTTTTCACAGTATTCATATGGCCTTAATCATTGTGGTACAATGTTAAATATGCAGTACAATTAATTAATATGCTGCCTACCAGGAACTGATATCCCGGTTCCCGTGCTTTTTTTACCTTCACCAATTTAATTTCGTGCCTAATTTTCCACCAACAGTGCAGTGCCTCACTATTAGATATATGCATTTGTACATTTGTTTTCTAGTTTTTACAATCATGTGAAATTAGACTATTTTTTGCTTTAAATTCAAGCAAATGAGCTCACTGAATACAAGCATTATTAGAACTTCAAACTTATTTTTACTCTGAGAGAAGAGAGCCTATAGTTGTTATAACACATTTCCCTTTGTCCAGTAATCTGAGATTAATGTTTCGATAAAACTCTATTTAGGTTGTGACAAGGCTACAATCACAGTACACCGCGAACTAAATAATTTAATTTTGCCAGACCCACTACAGTGTGTGGTTATTTATGATAAGGCATTATTTGGTTTTAGTACAATCCACTAATCAACTGAGTTAGGGCTAAGTGCCTTGCTCTAGGACTCAACCGATTACCAGATGGCTGGTTTGGACCACACAAACTTTCGGCTGCCTGCTTAAAGTAACCCCCGTATCTGTCTTAATTTAAAGTATATTTAAATATATTAATGCTTCAACAAACCAACAGTGCACCAGGTCAACTGATTATTATGACTCCCCTACCCATTTGCTGGTTCAGGGAGGTAATTTTGCACCATATATAGGTATCTGTCTTTAATATATGTGTAATTTATTCAATAAACATGTTAACCTCATTTTAATTTTAACCCACTAAACATAAAGGACAAATAAACCTTTCTAGTTAAATATTAAACAGTTTTGTTTCAACCAATGCATTTAGTTGCATAGTAAATGTTGCAATAAAACAGTATAATCGTGAAGATAATAACATTGAAAAATTGATAATTTTAAATAGTAAAACGTAGAACTGATCATTTACACAGTCAATTTTTATATTACTGTCAAAAACATAACATTCAAATTGCTAGGATCTTAACAAAATTACAAGGTAATTTCTAGAAAATCAGAAAAAAGGTTTGGACGGAAAATATTAATAAAAAAACTAAGGGTAAATTCAAAAATATATTAATGCTGTTTCCTATACAGGTAATGGTTATTGGAATTGAGATAATTGCACTTGATACATTCAATAAATTTGCATCAGGATTTCGAAAATCCAGCCAATACAGCACCAGTGATAGTGAAGGAATAAGCTATCCCCATGATGATAAAGTTTCTTAATCCCTGTAAGAACATGTATTAGCAGATAACCTGACTATTTTAGACCATACAACCCTATGCTTCTGATTAAGCTTATGAAGGATATTAAAAAAAATTAGTAGTACAATAATAAAAGGATTTTAGTGTAATGAAACTATCCCGTACATAAAAGCAAAATATACTACCACATTAATGAGATAGTGTTGTTTGATTAAATATAAACTTGGTAGAAATGAGTAAAAAGTCATTGGAGCTATTCGATAAATAAGTTGACCATTACACTCAAGCAGAAAAAGAAAAATTACAAAAACTGCATGTTCTGGCATGTATTAAGCCATCAAGGTTGTCATGTTTCTTTAATAAAATTTTAAATCTTTCCGGATGTGGTGTTTCGAAACAAATTTTTTTCACAACTCACCCTAACTTCTTTAAACACAAGGACCCCCCATAGAGAAGCCACAATCCCAGGTCCAGTGGTAATGATGGGAAAACTCACAGCCTCAGTAAGGTATTTGTTGGCGGCAAACCAACCAATATCCGCTATTGCCCACATTGCACCCGAAACTATGCCGGGTAGAATGGCACTTGGGTATACCTGTATGTCAGGAGTTTGTTAATTGCTGCGTGTTACTTCAGCTGGAGCAGTGTTATTGGAAAAATACCTTTTTTTGAAACTCTTTTTTTAAACTCACATAAACATGTTGAATGTGGCATACCACGATCAGTTAGTCCGGTGGTTTAGTACGGCGCATTTCAACCGAAATGTTGCAGGTTCGAAATTGGTCGCTACTTAGTCGGTTGTGTCCTTGGGCAAGGCACCTAATGGACATTGCCTGAACCAAGCGGATTAGTGGGTTCTACTAAATTAAAGGAATGTGTATCACATACAATACACATTCACGGGGATAAACATGAATATCCTATCTTACCAACAGAGTTGAGTAATAATTAAGTGACTTTTAAAAAGTAGAAGCAAGTCTGTTTACGACAACTTCCATAAAATATTTGTTCCTATACGTACTTAAAGTTTTCACTTATTTAGTTAAACCATAAGCAAGGTAATGTGCTTTTACTTTAATATTATTTATTCATTTTCATACAATTAAAGGAGATGTATATTGATCCCTCACTTAGTAAATATGTAAGCAATGTAATTAAGCAATTCATAGAGAAAAAAATGTGTGTTTATAAGTCATCATCAATCAATAACCATATGTCCATATGTACACAGTACAGTCCACCTCTACACATATACCTGGATTAACTTTAAAAAGCTGTTATGTTTCAATCTGTAACAACTGACACTCCGTCCAATTACAATTACAACCCCGCATTTCCACATACCTCTGGTTTGTTCTTTTTAATCATGCAGTAGATGGTGAAATATAAAGTGCTGGTGGCAAATATCCCACTGAAGTGGGCGAAAACATAGTCCATGTCTGATAAATTCAAATTAGTATTTTTATATATTAATCTATTAACAGCAGTACGCAGTACCGTACTAAAAATAAAACAAGTTTTTTTATGGTCTGTACTTTGTACCATACTTAAAACTAAAGGAATATAAACAAATACTGTAATATATCTAGATCTAGTACCCAGTACCAATACGGCTTATCTCAATAATACACAAACAGTGTGTGCATTATAGAATTCTACCGCTTAAAATAGTCTAGACAATCGTACCAGTCAACTTTAAAATTTGAAGAGTTTTACCTGATTGTGATGCATTTGGATAATACTTGGGGTTGTCTTTAATATAAATGACTGGTGTGAAGCTGAGTCCATATAATGTGCCCGAGATTATAGACAGACCACAACCCCTGGGTATAAAAAAAAATCGAAAAAGTTAAGAAAAGTTCCAACTGTGACAAAGTTTTGCAAGGTAATACATATTATTGATGAACAATAAAGTTCTGGAAGCATCAGCAAACAGCATGTCACAAAGTCCATTACAATATACTTTCCGGTCAGCAAATAATAAATTTTAAATACATAATGGATGAATAAAATTACTATTTTACAATGGTATCCTTACAGGGGGATATATTCTAATCATAGGATCTGAAATTTTTATTTAATGGGAAATGTTCGATATAATAAAAATACACAACCGAGTTAAATTTTATTGATACGAAAAAGTTTTAAATACACTTACAACACTCTTCTTTGTATCGGGGATAATTTATCCACCCACGAAGTGATAAGAACATCCTCTACGCTTTCTTGGATCGATTCTTCATCCTCCTGCTTTATCAGAAATAAAATAAAATAACTGGAATCAGTTATGTAAACAATTTGATATAAATAAGTCAGTGCTTATTTTTTTCTTGCAATTGCTAATGCAAGATGTGCACTGGAATTGAATTTTAACAGATTATTGCACTTTCTATACTGCAATTTTGTAGTCAAGCATACTAGACTATCTTACATACAAGGAAGAAAACTTTTGCAGGTAGTTTAAATTGACCAACAGATTAAGTTTAACTGGGTTTAAGAAACACCTGTTAACCACCTTGTATATCAACACAATTAAGAGCAACACATGATAGTATGGTTTTGAACTCCTCAAGGTGTTAGGACCAACTAACTATCAACAAATCAATCGCATTGACAATATGATTTGTAAAAACAAATTGATTGACTGTCAAATGAATTTGTTCACATCAAAGATTTGTTTCATTGCTTTTTAAAATATTTTTGAATCTCATGTGAATTTAAAAATAAACACCGTGACCTACCACCGTAGGAACCCTTGTGTAAAAAGTAGCGTCGCTACTGTCCACGCTACTTTCACGACTAAGTTGCACCGCGCTTTCACTTTTAACCAACATAAAACCAAAACCCCTGAAACAAATAAAATGAACTTACGGTTGGTAAAAGTGGCTCCGAAGTCTCAATACTGATCGGCTGGTTACCTTCGGACTTAACAAACAGCCAAAAAATGGCGCTGCACAAGAGAAACTTTATAAATGGTGAAATAGTACTTTTACTGCATGGTGGTAAGGATAACGGACAGTCACCTGAGCATAGCAAAAGCTATTGCAATGTAGTTCATAACTGGTTTGTTGGGAACTTCAGGATTGAGACCAAACCAACCGAATCTGAATATAGTTCAAAACTTTATTTATGCAAAGCTATCAGACACTACTGTACCTTCCACTGGCCCAACCAGAAAGTAGATTAAATGAACCCCATATTAGCATACCAATTCCTAGTCCAATGGATTTAATGATTGGAACAACACATATATTTCCAGTTGCCCACAGAAAACCTGCAGAAAAAACAACTGATTGTCTGGTCCTAGGGTCCAGAGGGTAAAAGTATTTAAACAGAACAGGTGGGATCTGGTACTATCTATAGCAGGTATTCTCTGCTAAACAAACACACACAAACTGCAATAGCTCAGGCAATCTGATTATTTACATTGCATTTTGAAGATTGGTTGGTTGCAGTAGTAAAATATTAATACCAGTGACTAAATTTAAGCTTTACAGCCAAATATGCCCAGATGAAAACTTCATTTTTAAAACACCACATGAACACGTATGTATAATTTAGTTGATTCATTTTGTATCACTGACAAAACACTACTATTTATTCAAACATGGGGTGTAAGAACAAGAGCATGATATATCCTGTAAATCTAAATGAAAAGTACTTGTGATATATAAAAAATTGTTCATTCACAACTCGACCATATTATAGACACCACTGACTCAATTAGTAATTGCTTTTTCTACATCCACAATACAAGATGTTAATAAACATAGAATAACTATCAGGCATCATATTATGAAATGGTAAATATTATGCCTCATGTTGCATAACGTACCTCCTAACATTGCCAGTGGGTAGAATGTTGGAAAATTTGTGATACAGTTGTTAACAAGACCAGCAATCCAAATAGCTGCACATAGAACCCATTGGAAAAACATTCCTGAAAAAGTTTGATTTAATAAAATTCAAAAAAATTGAACAAAAAGCGCACCATCTCCAGTTTCGAACTTCTTAATTGGGACAAAATTGCTTCCGAAGAAAATAATGGCAATTCCAGCACCCAGATATCCAGGCCAGCTCGCTGTGGGTACTAAAATAAATATATATCGATATTAATATTATTTTTTAGATTTTTCACTTAGACTACATAAACTTACCAACACTGATAATTTATAATTTTGTAGCTTATTTTATGTTTAACAGTCAAGGTTATTTAAAACAAGTGAGACTGTCGACAGAAAATATTTATAGTCATAAAAGTAGTACTTTTTAGTAAAACACTCAAGGAATATTGGATAGGATATTCATGTTAATCCCCATGAATGGGAAAACCAAGGTCGTTAACACACAGGCAATCTTCAGATCATTTCGGGCCCACCGTTGGTTTACCAGCGCTACTGCAGTGTGCTGTATACAACTAAGACGTTTCTTTAGTTTTAAGCAGCACCCATTTTTTATTGCGTCCGTTTTAAAAGTGTTTTGCTTAAAGGTACTACCTATACTAATTTATGACACTAGTGTTATATCTTGTCTTCTGATCTTATCAGGCTGGACTAGTCTAAATACAGTATCTTAACCTCATTTTATCCAGTTTGTAAAACAAGTTTTAAACTTACAATCTGGTCCTGCTGTAGTAGGAGTACTGTTTGTAACTGCATCAGTGCCATGAAAAGGCTGAAATCTTACATGTACTGCATCTGCGAATTAAGAAATATATAAACAACTTTAAGTGCATATAAATACATATTAACCAACCAATCATTTCAAAACACTTACCGATGGATGAAACTGTAAAAATAACACCGCAAAGAACGATGAATAAAATAGTTGACGATGCCTTTTTCATTATTTATTTAAATAAAAATACTTTTACACAAATCTACACGGTAATTATAAATAATCACCGAAAACCAACATTAACAAAATGCTAGAATGATACAATTGTATTTAGCTTTCTAAACGTCTTCACATACATCGCGCTCTGTCAACAAACATTAAAAATAAACTAAGCGTGACGAAACCAGAAGTGTATATTCCAAGAAGGAAATGTTTTAGTGACTCATTGAATTTGTTTACCCATGTTAAAAATGCGCTGATTGCTGTGGTGAATCGCTGGCTTGATTTTTGTGATCATTATTTGTTTTAACACAATTTTTGCTTGTACTATTTAAACGTACGAATTACTGGAAAACTATTGGCGTCGTATTTACGACCCATTGCAGTAAGTTTAGTTGGTGCAATGTCCGCTGTTTTTATTACAAACGCGACCCATTTCACAGAGTTAAAATAGCCGTCCACACCTTATCTGCCCCCGTGATCTATATTTATTTGTTATTTATTGTCGTGATTTTATGAACCAAAAAAAACAACTAACAGAATGAATTAAATTACAGAAATGCCGAATAAAAACAAGAAGTTGCAGTACGATTCATGAATGTAGTAATTATCAGAACTCAGTATTAGCCACCGATGATTGCGACGAGGAAGACAGTCTAAGGTGAACTTTTGGCTAAGCGACTAGCAGCAGCCAAATGCGCCTACCCCTACAATAGCATCCGCGACCAAAACAAATAAGGAAAAAGCAGGGGTGCTATATTGCTACACTTAGTTAACCATCTAATGCGAACTTGTACCCCTCCGATGTAGAGTGTGTGTGTGGTTTACTCAATCTTTCTTGATTTGTTTTATTTTCTATTTCGCGATAACAGAGAGGAATTCCGCAGTAGAATAATTAACGTTCGAAAATGAAATTTCACTAATGCAAAAATTAACAACTTGGTTTGTGGTTTTGACCATGAAAGTGATTGGGTCAAGTTGACCTTGTCAAAGACGGCATTTTCAGCTCCCCATTTTCGCACTTCAGTAAAGTTCATTTACAAATGTGTTCGTCGATTCATTTTAAATGTCATTTTCGTTTTTCAACCGAGGACATCTAGCCAGGCATGTAGTTTTACTAAAAGAGATTTTATTAACTCTGGTGCTAAGAATCAATTCTCTGTATGACCATCTAGAAAATACATTTTGGTAAAAACTAGGCAAATGGAAGTGTGTGGAAATTTGATTCCCACTATTGTTGTACTGCTTGTTTTTACTGTTAGTATTCGCAATGTATTTTATATTTGGGCTACGTTTTGCTTTTCTCGTTTTTAGGATAGGATATTCATGTTTCTCATATACAGTGTGTTTCACACGTTCCTTATTTTGGTAAAAACAAATAGCCTAATCCGTTGGGTTCAGGCAATGTCAGAGGACACAGCCGACTAGCTAGCGACCAGTTTAGAATCTGAAACCTTTTGGTTAAGAGGCGTCGCATTGAACACCAGACTAACCGGTTGGACAAAGAACAGAGAAGACTAGCCTGCGAATAGTTTTGGAACCAACATTTTTTCGACTGAAAGGCAACGCACCAATCCACTAAGTTATTTGACCGGGCATGATACTTTGACGGCCCAGTTGATAAATGGTTTCCGGCGTCTAACGCTATGTCTACAAACATCTTTCCTGTTATGATAACTATTTAGGTTAACCCATCAATTATTGTATAATAACAACCAAGAAAGTTAACACACGGACAATCGTTACATTACCTCGCGCCCACCGTCAGGTTACCGGAGCTATTGCATTGTGGTGTGTATGATTCAAACGTCCCTTTAAGTTAGTAGAACCCATTAATCCGCTGGGTTCAGGCTGTCTGCAAACCATTAAGGCGATTGGGGTAACCGACCAGACTATATTGTTTAGTCTGTATCCACTTACAACGATGGTATTGGGCGTGTTGTTAACTTGAATGTGGTAGTCATTCTTGTTTCATTCCTGGCGTTGAAGAAACGCCAACGTTATCACATGGACAATATCACATAGCCTCGTGACAGGAAACCGGAGCGATTATTGAAGGCATTCAACCAATTATTCTTATTATTACTCCAATGCAAACTGACCTCACAAAAAGGATTGTCACTGCAACTTGCCTTAACTCAGCGGATTATTGGGTTCTACCAAATTGAAGGAACGTGTGATTTATTCATAACACACTGCAATAGCTCCGGTAACCCGACGGTGGGCGCAAGGTGACCTGAAGATTGCCCGTGTGTTAATCCCCTTGGTTTTCCATTCACGGGGATAACATGAATATCCTAGCCTATCCACTTTTAACTATACAAACTTTGGGGAATCACCACCGTTGATGCTGAGCAAAATACTAACTAAAACAAAAAAAGGAAAGAGTACCACACGTAACATCCGAGCGCTCCTAGAGATCGATTAATTGGTTATACGCCATCTATAGTGTATTGTATATAATTGAGACGTCAAATAAGAAGAAAAACTGCAAAATGAATTTAACATTAGGCAGTTAGGGTTTGAGTTAGAATTACTTGCAAAGATGAGATAGCACAGCTGTAGTAAGCAAGTTTCCCGCCCCCCACGATTTAGTGTTTCGCCATTTATTCTAAACACGATGTGGTTCTGTTTATTTGCAGGTACTACTGTAATTTTTCTGGATGCCAGTACCAGGAGTGCAGTGACGGAAAATGTTATAAAATGAATGCAACAAAAGAACTTATTACCAACTTTGTGGCTGGATCTGCAGGTTTGCTATGCCATATGCATATTGTTTTTCTTTTTTCTTTATTTAAAACAATATTGGCTAAAAAAAGTAAAATGTACAGGCGACTGTGTACTGATATCAATGCTAACTACTTTTTTTAATAAAAGACTGCCCCTGGATTCTTTATGGCAATGTCTAAATTGAATTAATATGTGGCTTCATTTAGTCACCTGCTCACAGATAGTGAAAGAGTAGACATACACTCCTGAGAAAGTATGAAATGATTTAGTAACAACGGGTATCACCTATGCCAAATATCATGCCATTTGATCAATCAATTGTTTTCTACATGAAGAATGTCTGGTTGCATACCTTGGTAGGACGCTCTTACCCAAAAGGTTGTTGGATCAAAACTACCTGCTAGCTACAAGGTTGTGTTCTTGGGCGAGGCACGGATTGTGATTCATTTAAATGCACACAGTAGATTGATAGGTTTAACTAAACCGGTTAAACACAGTGAACATTTTTAGCCACTAAAGAGTTATCAGATTGTAACAACAGATAAATGTTTAGGCCATATTTCTTTACCCATTAGGATAAAAAAAACATCAATTCATTCAAGAATTAATAATGTCAGTTTGTTCTGTAATTTGCAATAATTTAGCAAAACTATGCTTGACGATGTGTCAATAGTCCTACATCTTTAGCTTTATTTCAGGTGGAACTGCATGTGTCTATTGTGGTCAGCCACTTGACACCATTAAAGTAAAACTGCAGACATTTCCTTCACTGTACAAGAATGCCTTTGATTGTTTCCGGTCCACACTTAAAACTGAAGGCATCTATGGGCTGTACAAAGGATCAGTGCCAGCATTAGTATGCAATGTCTCAGAAAATGCAGTTTTATTTGTTGCGCTTGGCTACATGAAAAGTTTAGTTGGAAGTATTAGGCACAAACGACCGGATGATCTAAGGTTAGAATACGGTATTCTTATTTGTCCTCATTTTTGAATCGCAGTTTGCTTATTAGTGGTGCGTCAGACCATCAACCAAATGGGGAATTAAAACCAGCTTTGAACTAGCAAACTTTGTCCTTTCAATGAATTAATTGGGTTTAACAGATACCAACGTAATCTATCTATTGTTTAACACAGTACAATAGCAATAGTTTCTGTAACCTGACTGTGGGCCTGTTGTATTATTTTACACCAGGCTGGTTTCCCACCGCCCCATGGATAAACAAGAATTTAATCTTATAACCTTATAACTGCCCCAAAACAATAACTGCCAAAAAGTTCGACAATAAACCGGTCATAAACACCAAAAAACAACAGGCCCACAGTTTTATTAAATGTTCTTGTAGCCAAAATAATATTTTGACTGTTTGTTTCAGCAATCTTGAAAATGCAAGTGCTGGTAGTTTGGCATCCATTTTTTCAGCAATGGTAGTTTGTCCTACTGAACTTATAAAGTGCAGAATGCAAGCAATGACAGAGCTGC
>CH002411.1:157586-190262 GCA_000149265.1 Ciona savignyi | reverse complement strand
TTTTGTCAAACTTATGTTTTAACTAACCGTGATGAATGCGAACAAGTTGAAACCTTTGATGATTACCTTGCGCATGAAAGTCATCATGACGAGCGTGAATTAGTTCACAACATCAATCAGTGTAATGAACCATGGATGAGTCCTGAAACTGATCGATATGTACCGATTGGATACTCCATGAGCGAAACAGCTGAGTGTTTAGTGACAAAAGTTGCAGCACCAGTCAACGATTCTGGTATTGTACTCGATGTATCAACTGATGCTGAAGTTAGTTTCATTAAAGAAGAAGAATCACCTGCATATTCCACTTTACTCTTGCACGAAGATGGTGGCTCTGAAATACATGAATTCGATTCAAATGTAGAAGATGATCAAATAGCCCATTCAACTGAGGAAATTGGTTTAGGCAGTGTGCCTCATGGATGCTCCCTAGCAGATGAATTAGCTGATGCCATGATTGCAGTTGATACACACTCTACCATTGGTAGCTCTAATTACACTGATATACACAATGTAAACATGGAGCGTGATTATTCTGATAATATTGAGTTGTTTGAACAATATCCAAAGAATTTGAACAATGACATAACTTTTCAAGGTGATATAAAACATGAAGACATGTCTATGGAATCTAATGCTCCATGTTATGCTCATTTGCCACAATTTACTGAAGAAAACAACACAAGTAACAATGAGGAAATAGATGCAAACACTTTAACTTCGATTTGTGCAGATAATAATGCAGGATCGGTCGATTCTTGTGACTTGCCACAGGACAGTCAAAGGCAATACTCACCTCACAGTGAGGTCGTCACTGAGAATTCAATTCTTACCAGAGATGGTGATGTGTTGAAAACCAATATTGACTACTGCCACAAATACACAGAACATAGCAGCGAAGTCTTTGTTGATTTCACAAAAAAATTGGATTTAATGGAGACGAATACTGAGTATCATTGTAATGTCCATGATGTATCTGAACTTACAGCTCAAACGAAAGATCATGATGGAATCCAATTTCTACAAGGTGAAGATATCACAAAGAGTATATGTGGCGATGTTTTGGTGTTAAAACCAAGCGACAGTGGAGACATAGAACTAAAAGATGCACAAATGTTTACTCTGAGTTCACCAGAATCATGGAAAAACAACTTTGAAGAAATTCGTGACAATAGGGACATTGGACCTAAATGGGCTAAAACACCTGCAAATTCAAGAGAAATTGACAATGAAAGTTCATGTTCAATGTCCTCTTCATCCTCAACATCTGGTCCAGATTCAGAAGATGAATGCGAAGAGGAAGAAACAACAGTACCTCAATCTAATCTGCTCAAATGCAGAACCATAGTTGTGTCAGAGTCAACTGAACCGCTTGTTCCCAAAGATGTAGACATGGTGGAGCAAACTGAGTTGAATTCATTTCGGTTGAATGTCGAAGAACTTCCAAAGTCAACATCAAATTTGGAGTTTTCTACATTGGCAGAAGAAAGAGCTACTCATGAGTCTACTTCTCATACCGAAATAAAGATTAAAACAATACCAATTTTACGAAGTCAGTCAGATTATAATGGAGAACCAATGGGTCGCTTAGATTCCTGTTCCTTTTCTGACTCAGATGTCCAAATTTATGGCAATGAACATGATATTGAGAAAAATGAAAAAGAAACTTTTCCGAATAATAGCACATACCTGTCTGCTGAAAACAACAATGCAAGGGAATCATTGATAACGCCAACTACCAATGTGAATTTGGAAGAAGGAGCAAACTGTTGCAAAGGGTTTCCCAGACCTATATCCCCAATGCCGCCAAAACATGATCCTATGGAAATCATAGAAACGTCAAGTGAAGAAGGCGATATACCTTCTCACCAGAGTGACGACAACAGTGAAGTTCCAATGGCTCCTAGCTTTCCGAAAGTTTCCATTGCTGCACGATTGAGGTCAACAGAAATTGGAGAGTTATCTCCAGCCCTACCCTCTTGTGATTCTGTTGGAGAAGCTTCTGCAAATGATGAATTTTCTTTCCGGAACTTTCCAAATCGAAATTCAGGTGTTTCCATAGACTCTGCCGCCACAGTATTTCAGTTCTCTTCAACCGATGCATTTCCTTTTGATGAGTTTCATGCTTCAACATCTCGAATAGCATCATGGAATACTGATAAGGCAATGTCCGAGGAATCTGGAAATGAAGAAATTCATCAACAAGTACTGCATACCCGTGACACAAAAATAGATAAAAAATCCACTTCGTTTCAATCGACCAGCCATGAAAATGTGACACAAACCACCCCTGTTTACATGTCTATGACATCTCCTGTTGTACCACAAGCTGCAGGTTACAGTTATACTCAAGTTATTACCTCGAATGAAGGAAATTCCTATGATTTGATGAAAGATCAAACTGGCAATGACATTCAGAATGTTCCACAAGATCCAATGGTTTCATTTTCTGACAAATTTTCAAAATTTGTGGAAGTTATGGAAAGAGAAGGAGTACCCCTTGTGTCAGAACAACATGAGCCACTAGTACTTCCAGCTGAAGGTTACATGGAGATCATGGATCCTGCACGTGCCAGAGCGGAAGCTGCTCGGTTTGAAGACATGGCATACATGGACATAGCATACCAAGTCAGTTCAGAGGAGCACAACAAACACACAAGGTCATGTCACAGCACTGGACAGGATGTTCAGCATATTACTGATGAGATACAATCTTCAAGTTCTGATTCAATTGAAATGGACAGTGTTGTGACAGAATTCTACTCCGTCATGGGGAGCAGTACTCCAAGGGAAGGAGAAAACAAGGTTGAAGTATCAACTAAATTGGCTCTAACTGAAAATCAACCATTTGGACAAAGCTATGAGCCAACAACCTCTAAGATCACAATTGAAAAAACAAAAGCAAGTAGGATTCCCATTTCTAAACCGACAAATCCAAAACCGATTGGACGAGAAAAAAATAAGGATCCTGTGATGCCTGGTTTATCCAGTAGCTTACCAATGCGCAGTGCAAAGAAAACTAAACAAAGAAATTCTTCCGTTTCACAAAAAAGTGCAATTTTGTCCAGAAGCACTTCAGCATCTAAACTGCCCATGAAGCAAACTACTTCAAAAGAAAAAACAAAGAACAAAAAGACCAAACAAAAGATTCCAAGAAGGCAAAATCAGGACAGTGACATTTCTATTGCAAGTCAAAGCAGCTGCTCTTCCACAGTATCCCGATCATCTTCATCTAGTTCCATAAAGTCGTTAAAATTCCGTCGGAGTGGTGGCAGTTCTCCAGTTCAAGAACCCAGCATATTTCGATCGGAAGCATTTGTGAGCAAAACAATGGGAAATGAAAAATACATCGCTTTACGTGAAGGTGTATTCACTTACAAAACTTCTGCTGCTGAAGAGCTTGAAAAGAGAACCAAAAAAAGAACGACAAGAGCTGTACCCAGTCAAACTAATCCAGGGAAAAGTGAGGCAAAAATCCACAAATCCACTGGAATTCCTGTCCTTTCCAGGCAAGTATCTGCCCCGTATGCATATGACAACACAAAACAATCACCCAAAACTGCCAAGCAACAAAAGATGCATTTTTTAGCCAGTAGCCCGGGCCTCAATGGATCTGAGAAATTATCCTATGAACGCTCGGGCGCAAATCTCGAAACCAAGAAGTATGTGGCTACATCTTACAGTGGAAGTGAGACAGAATTACAAAAAGAAGTGGTCAGTTTTTCAACACAAGACATATATTCAAGTGAAAAATTTACAAATGAAACATTTTCTAAGAGCTTTCAAGGTACAACTCAAGTATTCAGCAGCCAGCAAGTTTCATTTTCACAAGGAAATGAAATACAGCATTCTATAAATCGAACCACACACATATCAGAATCAAGTAATTCCGGTCAAGACAGTTTACTTATGGAAGATATGGAAACCGCATCCCCATTATCATCAGATTGTGCTGACTATAGCTGCAACTCTGTAATACGTGAAATTGAAAAAGAAGCTGACAGAATTTCCGTCACTTCTGACTCATCAGAAAATGACCCACAGGAAACACAAGCACATACTCATCACTTTATTTTGCCTAAACCAATGCAAATGGATCTAGCGGAAAATAATGCAAGTCAAACAATTAGACCCAGTGAAAAGAAAGTAACCTTTGCAATGTGGTCAGAAAACTCTTGCAGTGATTCCACCCAGAGCGAAACAAAGTTTACAATCCATTCCTCACATACAGTCCATGCACAATCAAGCTATTTAAAAACCGGAAGCTGTGTGGTCGAAAGTGAAGAACAAAGACTAACCAGTTCGTACCTGTAGTTGGGTGTAGAAAGTTCCGTAACCATGTTGTCATTTGTCAGTAGTGTCGTGATCACTTATGGCAATAAATTGTGGTGCATATTTGATGATAGGTTAGATCATCATTCATTGCTTGTCTACTGCTACTGCGTATGTACTGTTACTATTATGATGTAGTGATTATTCAGATTGATTTGGTGTACACATGTATATGTTCCATTCGCTTGCTTTGTACAGTTTTCATATCACATTATGCTTGTATATGTGTAAAGGTGTTGTCTATAAATATAGATCTGTTAAGTGACTTTAAACACGTAATGCTGTTTCACACTCAGGCATGCCATCGGATTATGACAAGCTGGAACAGAAACATCAAGCCATTGCATCTCAACTTGGCATACAATGGCCCCAGTTGGCCGGTGCTCTTGGGTTAAATGCAGATGATGTGTGGAAAATTCAAAAGCAAAGTGATGGAGGAAATTCAGGGGAACAGAGTTCTGCAATGCTACAGATGTGGCTTGACAGAAATGGAGTTAATGCGACAGGTATATCTAGTCATGATGATTCACTTTATTGCAAATCTGTGAAAAACTGTAAATTATACAAAAATTTCTGTAACAATTTTAAACAATCCTTTTTTACTATATTTCTACAATCACAGATGAACAATTGAGTGCTGGGTTAAAGGGGATAGGAAGAGAGGATTTGTGTTACCTGCTTGAGGATCCTGTTTTTCACTATGGAGCAGTTGACCCATCCCTACACATGGACAAGCACATGCACTATGACAACTCGGGTGGGTGCAGATCAGTATAAGATAGGATACTCATGTTTATACCTGAGTGCAAAATGAGAGTTTTTATGGGATCTTTAGATTACCTGTAACCTCACTTAGGTTGTAGTTATTTTTATTATGGTAAACATTTCTTACGCTTGAATTTTGGAACTATTAGAATTGCCTTTTCTGGGCACACTGTCCGTCAGTAAATGTCTTGCCGAAAAACACAACCGCCATAGTTTGTAAACAGGGAAGGTATTAGTCATGGTTGCCATCCTTAACACTTCCCTATATGCCTGGAATTATCTAAAAACAGGAGCGCTTATGTCATAGTTGGTATCATTTCTACAGGCTTTAATGCATTATCCGCCGAGTTGGGGTCCCCGAATCCAACCCCAGGCCACATCAGCTCGCCTTACCCCTTCACTGGTGGAGCAAACCGAATCCATATTAGCACCTCTACACCAGTACCCGCTTTAAAGGTAGTATACACATTGCAACGTTTGTTTATTTTGAAACTTAATCCAAATTAATACAATTTAGGCCGAAAACGAAACTGTAAATATAGACACACCTATTATTACCCCTTCCACCACTGGAGCAGATGAAGATGATGATTATAACAAGCCTCATTTCATCTATGTTTCTGATGATGGTAAAGTACAAATTTGGTGCCTGTAATATCAGAAATACATTCACTCAAAATAAATATTTACCATCACAGAAGATTCTGTACTAAACAACAGTGTACATGAAGAAAAGCAAAGCACTGATATTGATAATCAGAATTCACCTTTGGAAAGGTTTGTGACATTTTGAATAAATGTCGGGCTCATTTCTATCTGAATGTTTTTTAATGTAGTGAGGATGTTGCTGCAACATCACGAAGATCATCCTCTGCCTCATCTTCAACCACTAGTGGGGAGCATAGCATGGTTGAAGGTAAGAGCATATTTAGCTTCACATTTTATATTAGGTTGTGAGGCAGACATGGGCAACATACGGTCTGCAGGCTGGGTCTTGCCCAGGAAGGGATTTTGACTGACACGCAGACTGTACCTAACCATACCCTGCAAATATTCAATACTATTTATGTAATCTGGCCCACCAAGAATTTTATTTTCCCACATCTGGCCCGTCGACTAGAGAAATTGCCCACATCTGTTGTAAGGGCATGTTTGATTGCATATTATCAGATGAAAGGTTACATGTTTATAACATAATACTTTTTAAGACTGAATACTGCCATTTAAACCTTAAACCCAGAGCCACATCTGACCATTGTCTAAAACTCAAAGCACTGCAGGGCTGTATACTGTAAAGAGTAGTTATCCGGCCAGTTAGAACTTTACTCATCAGGCGCCGAGTAAAAGGTTATTATATCGATACCAGCCAGAGGGTAGTTGGCCTTGTGTGTCCTCGGGCAATTTCCTAAGCCAGCAATTGTCTGGATCTAGTGCATTAATATATTTAACCAACAAAATCATAACATTTACATTACAACGTATCACAATAGCTCCGGTAACCAATGGTGAAAAAAGGGAAGAAAATGAAGTAGAAGTTCCAGAAGTAAATGAACAAACCACAGAACATCAGGTTTGTATAATTAGTCATGATATTTGCTGCACCTCCTATTGTGCATTTAAAGCTCATATTGGTATCTGGTTTACTAAGTAACACTCCAATCCAGTGGAACTGAATTGATTGTATTCAAATAAAAAATATTTAATATCTATTGTATATATATATGTAACACACTGTAATGGCTATGGTATTTCAATAATTTCACTTCCGGTAACTATCGTTTCTATCCCGTTTAATGTATACGCCAGGAACAAATCTAGTTATTATATAATATTACATTAAATGTTAAGCGAATTTTTTTTTATTTAGGAAGATGATGTGGCCAATGGAAATGATGGAGTTGAAGTTACGACCACCATTATCAGAACTATTGTGGTAGAGACCAACTCTCCAGAAAAGGTAAGCTGACAAATTCGTAGGATAAGATATTCGTGTTGTAACCTTACTATTGTGAAACAATAAAGGCGTTA
This sequence comes from Ciona savignyi, assembly GCA_000149265.1. Classification (NCBI taxonomy): domain Eukaryota; kingdom Metazoa; phylum Chordata; class Ascidiacea; order Phlebobranchia; family Cionidae; genus Ciona; species Ciona savignyi. The sequence goes on along the minus strand of CH002411.1, from coordinate 183,137 downwards.
TCACACGGCCAATCGTCAGATTAACTTGCGCTCATTGTCGGTTTGCTAGAGGTATTGTAGTGTGTTGTGCATAAATATATGATTAAGGCATTCCTTCAGATTTATTTCATCCCGTCAACCCACTATAGCAAGATATCTCCTTACTGCCTTTTTCTTGTTAAAAATGTATTTTGTTGTTATAAATGTATTTTCTTGTTAAACCGTTCATATTTGTTTTCTGTATAAGAAAACTTAGGTATTGTTCTTTAACCTAAGCGATGATAACACAAGTATGAGTTAAACCGTTTAAAGTAAAGCCACCAAATTACCTGTAAGAATAATTTCAGGTAGAACTGCCTTCTCCTAAAATCGAAGGTGAAAATGTGGTAAAAATTTCTCGAGACGTCCATCAAGAAGTGGTCAACAATGATGTCAACTCGTCATCAGACGAGGAATAAAAAAATCTTCAATATGATAATCCATCTTATAACGTGCTATTGTACACCGAATGCTGTTAATAATTACATTTCAATATCTGTTTAATTTTATTAAAAAGATATTGCGATCTTGTTTTTTTACTGTTTTAATTTTTTAATCATATATCCTACTTGGAGTAGGCGTATAAGTTTAGCAGTAGTTCATTTGTATGTATGTATCAAGGCTTTCACTTAGACACTGCCGTAGCTGTCGTTGGCACCATTAGCTTCTACAGTGGTCACGCTCTTGCTATGAATGGGAAAGTTTCCGCAATCATTTTGATTTCACGCGGTGCTGTATTTTCTGTATATATTGTTATTAGTCTTGCGTTTAGGCACTGTTTAGCGCTCAAGTATCCTTAAAATCAGTGACACATTTTCAAAATGTACAGATCATTCTATTGTACTATATTCGGCAGTATAGGTGTCGTACGCATCATTTCTTAATTTACTGCTTCATGTTGTGTTCTGTTGTAAAGATACAACTTGGTTGAAATCAAATAAAAATGGTGACGTAATTCATCAATATGAGACTATTCTTTTCTGATTTATTATAATTTATTACTTAGAGTAGTTAAGGGTAGTAAAAGAATACTTAACCTTTATTTCGGGTATGGGAAAGCTGACCGAGTTACAACAATCGAAGCTATTGTACTTTATTGAATCGACACAATTGTTAAAATTTCGATTATGCCACTGGTTCCAGGCAATATTCGTTTGGTATCTTGCCCAAAGGACAACCAGGTAGCTAGCAGTTGGTTTAATATGATATTCATGTTTTATTCTTGATAAGAAAACACTAGGGCGTTATCACACAATCAATCGTTATAGATTACCCCGTGCACACCGTAAATTAGAGGGGGTTTTGTAGTGTATTTTAAGCCACAAGGTTTTTATTCGCTGTCTAAAATGTTTTAACTCAAAATTAGAAAGAAATATGGTTAAACAGTCGATAAAACAAAAAAATGTTGTCCAGTCGTTAAAACTTCAGGGAACGTTACATAACATACTATTGATGCAGAACATTTTGATGGGAACCCGCGGAAAAGTTCCTTACCGTACTACCACAAAAACGGCTGTGAAGATTTTATCCATAAAAAAATTGTACATCGGCAAGCATATTCGAGGTGACTCTAAATATCTAGTGTGGGTAGTGTTGTCAGTGTGGGTACACTTAAAACCCTAACTCTGGCACACTGCCCACATTGCCTACAACTCTGGTACACCCACACTGGGCAATTACAGAAAGAGGCATATCTGTACCTGATTGAATCGCCAGCCGACAAATTGCGATGTCAAAAGCAATGCAAAGTCGAGTGGTGCCTATTACACGGTTGGTACTCTCATAATATTTTTTATAATTTTTTTAATCGATTCAAGTTTCGAATCGATGATGGGTCGTCACTAGGACCTTTCTGTATATATGACTAGGAATATGTATTGGTAGAATTGACCATTCGGCCACACAACCGTACAAACTCATAGCTTGATTTTGCACAATACATCTCCATCAAATTACTACTCTATTGCCAACTACACAAGCATTTCGTTGGAATTTACCGCGACAGAATAAGTCTTTACGATTTCCCGCGTGCCTCGCTTTATTTTCCTAATTGAATCACTTAGTGTAGACCAATCACATGCGACCAATCCATGACGTAACGAAGACTATATAAGCTCCAGTGTAGATACAACTCGTAATCATTCAATTGAACTCACAGTTATTTTTGAATTATTTTACTTTGCAGAATTTATCAAAATGGTAAGTTTGTACTAGCTTTTGGGTAAACTTGATTTCGAATTATTTTTGCATCTAGATGCTTCGTCGGAACTGTGCAGACGTTTATGTTTTTTATTCTAATATCATAGCAGTATCTACTTTTAGTATTGGTACAATAATGCGGTAATTGTAATTTTAGCGAGAGTGTATCTCAATTCATGTTGGTCAAGCCGGTGTTCAGATCGGTAATGCTTGTTGGGAGCTGTACTGCCTGGAGCATGGAATTCAACCTGATGGGCAAATGCCGAGTGACAAGACCGTTGGAGGAAACGACGACTCCTTTAACACTTTCTTTAGCGAGACCGGTGCTGGAAAACATGTACCTAGGGCGGTATTTGTAGACCTCGAGCCAACGGTTGTAGGTAATCCTTTATTTTTGAGGAATGCAATGGTAATGTATTCAAAGTGTCAAAAGTCTCGGTATTTTACAGATGAGATTCGCAATGGTACGTACCGTCAATTGTTTCACCCTGAACAAATGATCACCGGAAAAGAGGACGCGGCAAACAACTATGCACGTGGTCATTACACCATTGGTAAGTCGACGCATATTTTACGTGTATATTGGTAAAGTATTTTTTGTGTTACGTTACAGGAAAGGAGATTGTCGACGTTGTTCTCGACCGTATCCGAAAGCTGTCGGATCAATGCACCGGTTTGCAAGGTTTCTTGATTTTCCACTCCTTCGGTGGTGGAACTGGTTCTGGTTTTGCATCGCTCTTGATGGAACGACTATCCGTAGATTACGGGAAGAAATCCAAATTGGAATTTGCAGTTTACCCTGCCCCGCAGGTATATACTTACAAAATTATCCAAACAAGGTTAAAGATTTAAATTCTTTTGTTAGGTGTCGACGGCAGTCGTTGAGCCTTACAACTCGATTCTTACCACCCATACAACGCTTGAACATTCCGATTGTGCGTTTATGGTTGATAACGAGGCAATCTATGACATATGTCGTCGTAACTTGGACGTGGACCGTCCATCTTACACTAATCTCAACCGGTTGATTGGTCAGATCGTGTCTTCGATCACAGCTTCGCTACGTTTCGATGGAGCTCTAAATGTAGACTTGACAGAATTCCAAACCAATTTGGTGCCGTACCCTCGAATACATTTTCCGTTGGTCACCTACGCTCCGGTAATATCGGCCGAAAAAGCTTACCACGAGCAGCTGTCCGTTGGCGAGATTACCAATGCTTGCTTCGAGCCTTGTAACCAGATGGTTAAATGTGATCCTCGTCATGGAAAGTACATGGCTTGCTGTATGCTGTACCGTGGAGACGTTGTACCCAAGGATGTCAATGCTGCGATTGCTTGCATCAAAACAAAGCGAACCATTCAGGTGGGCATCCGCTACTGCGCGCTCCTTTACCTACGTTTAAAACTGATATCGTTTACAGTTTGTGGATTGGTGCCCGACTGGATTCAAGGTTGGGATCAACTACCAACCACCAACCGTGGTACCAGGTGGTGACTTAGCGAAAGTTCAACGAGCAGTCTGCATGCTGAGCAACACGACCGCTATCGCAGAGGCTTGGGCTCGTCTTGACCACAAGTTCGATTTGATGTACGCCAAGCGTGCATTTGTTCACTGGTAATAGATACGTTTATTAAGTTCTTTTTCACGGTAGCTTTTAATTGGACTTTGCAGGTATGTCGGTGAAGGTATGGAGGAGGGGGAATTCTCCGAAGCCAGGGAGGATCTTGCTGCATTGGAGAAAGATTACGAAGAAGTTGGGTTGGACTCTGGAGATGGTGATGGGGAAGATGAAGAAGATGAATACTAAATCGGATTTTAATTTATTTGTCCTTCTAATATTTTTTATTTTCCTTTCTCTTTACCTAGCTTATAGCTTGGTGATTTTGTTTCAGATATTGAGTTGAGGTTTCAAATACATCAAATTAGAACATTGCTAAACTTTTTGTTTGTGTTTGTAGAGCCGGTCGCAGTTCTAGTTCGGAAAATCTGGTAAATTAGTAAGGTAAACGCATAGTTTCGGTCGATTGGCCCATCGTATATAGGCCATTGCACTGCTGCATTGTTCTGAATCTACCGGCTAAGCACGCGTGGTACGGGCTTTATTTCCTGATGGTGGAAATCTTAGTGCCACAACCGTAGAAAAGTTTGCTGCTCTTAAGCTTGCTGTAATCTTTTCAAACCGTTATCATTAAAGAGTAAAATTGTAAAAGTTTTTATAATATCGGCGTTGTTTACAGTTCCTGGCGTCACAAAAATAGTTTTCTATGTATATTTTGGGACATTTACCTTATAAAACTTCACCAAAATACGGAGCAAAACCCATAGTTGACTTGTTTTATAATAGGCCAACAAGGACCGAGAACTAAAATACGGTGACCAGTTGTCCACAGGAGCAATAAGAAGTGTGAAATTTATTTTTTTCTATCAGACAAGAGGCCGGAATAGGAAAATCAGTAAAACGCTGCTCCCCAGTCTTGGTACGCGGCTTACCGTAACTCACTGCATAACAGAAGTTTAATGCTTGAGTAGGCCGCGAGTAAAACAAAGTAGTGAACTTTAACCCGATGATAAAAACACGAGGACTTATGAATCACTTGCATAACCACAGTATCATCACTACGGTGTAACACAGTTTGTTTGTGAAGCATGCGTGATGTTTGTGTGTTTCAATTTCAGGCTGATAGATTAGTGTGGTTAAATTAGTAAGTGGTCATTGTAGTTGCACAAGTTCATAATGAGTCTAATGTATTAATAATGGAATAAAAATAAAAACCGTTTTTATAATAGTAATTGTGTTTGTTCTATTGGTTATGTTTGCATTTTGTAGTTTTAAACACGGCATTTATCTATCCGTGTTAAAAATAAATTTAAATGAAAAATTTGCAGTCTTGTTATCAATCTACTAGTATTTTCAGATTAACTTTGTAAGGAAGATGAGGCATTAGTATTAATTCACTGCAAAGTGTTAAAGGTATCCTCGGAAGTAACTTTGCAACACCTGCCGTGCAAAGTCGAAGCTGATGATGCTGCTTCCATTTCAAGTTTCTTCTGTCCTAAAACTGTAAAGGGTGAAAATAAAATTGAAACTTTATCTGCGACATTTCGTGGAAGACCTTTGGATGGAAAAAACATAAACCTGCCGGAAGGGTATGCTTGGAGTGGTAATGGCAGAAAAACAAGAGCCGTACTCTGAGGACGAAAGACGGACCTTCGATGTTGTTGGAAAATTCAATGGTTTTACAAAGTGGTATTTAGGTTCTCAATTCGCAAGTGGAAATTCAATGGATAAAGCTTGCCTAACCTGGACAAGTAAACTGGCTCATGCAATTCACAAGCCTGTTGAAATAGATCAAGACTAATGTATTACGTTGAATTGTGCTTTCCCTAACAGGAGTTTCTTTGTAGTAAATGAAGAGTCTTCCGTTACAATATAAAATACTGCCGTGTGTCAACTGCCCTATTTATAAGTAGTAAAATTTATTAAATGCCTTTATCGTTTTTTTATAGATACATAAACTCATAATCCACCTACTAAATTAACCTATTTCTGTGTCACAAAAGCAATAAAGATAAACCATGGAGCCACACAATTTAGATGTCATCATATTTGGGGAAACAATTCGGTAAGTTTCAACTGTTTATATAGCATCTACTACCATATATTTTTTTAATTCCAAGTATTAAATATTAACATTTTCTTTATATGGGTTTGAAATGGTTTATTCACATAACTTTATCCAATATCTTTGGACGAGATAAAAAAACTTTACAATTTTATACATTTATAAATATATCAGTACTACTGACGGAAAAAACCTATGCTTGTGTAAATGAGAAGAATTCATATAAACCGGTATAAAATGCATTAGCGTTTTTTAAATTTTGTCCCCATTTTGACAGGGAGAAAATGCAGCAATGTAGCCCACCGTTGATCCGCCATCGCAGACCAATATTTCGGGGGTATTCTGACGTATTTGTGGGTTCTGAAGCAGTTTTATGGGGAATGAAAATGCTGAATACTGGTACCATAAGCACAACTGAAGGTAAATCCAGAATAACGATATGTTTTCCTGCTTGCTTTAATATTTTCGAGAAAAAATCGTGGTGCAATTTAAATGATACCCTTGAAACTGGTCACATGTTTTACTGATTCTGTTCATGTGCCGCGATTTTCTTTTTTGATATTATTTAATACTGCGGAAAAATAAATAAACCAAACATATCTGTCCCAGAGTGCACTGAACACATTTCTGGTGCAAATTTTGTCAATAAACAGTGTCTTCCAGATTTATTTGGTTTTTATCGTTTTATATTTTTTACTCAATTTAACTTTTGTATTTAAATCTTATGACCATCTTTGATGATGCGCATTCAATAAAAAAAATTTAAGACTCCAATTGAAAATAATATATCTATACTTATGTATGTAAATAATTAATCTACCAAATCATAAATATTTTTTATGATATTGGTATACAACAAATATAACTTTGTATTTACCGCACAATTTTTTTCGAGGCTAAGTGTAAAGTCTAATTTTGAAACTGAAACTTAATAATTTGTAAAATGTGTTCCAAAGACTGTCGTTTTGGCGTTTTTTCCCCGTTTTTTAAATTTTTAACAAAGGTCCTGCTTTGTTTTCGTGGAAACAAAAAAAAACTAAGCTATACTTTATTCTAAATTGTGGCTAAAGAAGCAATTTTGCCATTTGTTTTATTTTAGTATTAAACTTTAAGTCTTCAAATTATCCTAGTTGATGATGCCAACTTCTAATAATATATTTTATACAGTATTTGCTTTTTTGTTAAGATGTAGCATCTGTCATATCTTCCCAATATGTGAGTCTGTATCCTGAGTTCCCTGTAATGTTTTTCCAGGAAACAATTAAACATGTCTTACATGCTTTAAAGGAGCAGAACATTCGGACAAAGTAAACGAAGAATCAGTAAAATGTGAACAAGATGAAACCCCAGTGAACTCAACCAGCCTAAATGAAAAACAAACCGTTTCCATGTTCCAAAAGCTAATGGATGCTGGACTGCTGCGAAATGGTAAAATTGTAATTTACAATTATTCCCTGTTTGTATTCTTAACAGCATCATTAAATTTTTAGTGCAAACGTTTCAAGGATTCACGAATGATCGTTCGTTATATCGATTCCTATCAGATGATATAGAGGGAGATGAACTTGTCTCATCTGTTTCTTTGGGTTTCAGGATCTACAAAGGGTTAGATATTTTAAAACACTAAAATGGCAGCATTTTTTGTGAATACTTCTATATATCTTATGTAATTATAAAATATAACCAGACAACAGTTTGAAGTGAAACCATTTTTATCTTGGTTGTGAAAAACAAACCCCCTTAACCATCAGCATAATTGCATGAAAATTTTAAAACAAACTGGAAAAAGCACTAAGCTTTATATTCTTGCCATTAGCATTTTATGAAAGGAAAAATTGTCTTTATTATACAATATAGGAATCCATTTATAGAAGTATGTTGTAGTGCTCTACATGAACACAATTTGATAACATAAACTCATTTAAAACAATTAATCTTGTCAATTTAGCGCCATGTGCCCGACATGCCAGTTGTTCCAAAAAGTCTGCAGTTACGGGGAGCTAATCACAACTCAAGGCATGAAGGCGTCCGACTTAACAGCATGGTTGATGGAAAATGGAATATCTGATAGCCTTGAAAGAGCAGTCGAACTCTGTAGAAGCTTACATCAACATGGGAATTATTAAACCAGGTATTGAAATCTATTTTATAAATATTAAAAGGATATACAAAAATTACATATATAAGAACATTGAAACACATAGTTTGGGATAACTTGATTTTGAATAAGAATAAGACAGATTATGTTAGTGCCATTGAATAATACTGAAAGTCTTATTATTATAGATAAAAGTGAATCGGTGATTTTGCATATCAATATCAATTAATCTTTTTCAAGTTCGAGTTGTGTTTGTCGTGTGATGGTTACTATTACTAAACGTTTCTTTATCTTCATTCATTTGCAGTGTAACTGTCTTGTAATCCTAGGATATAGTTGCTGTACTTTGATACAATGTTTGCATTTACCAGCTGAGTGTACAGCCTAACAGGCTAGATTTGTTTGGACTTTGTACACAGAGTAGCTTTGCTTTACCAATTATGGCTTAATTAAGGAATTTTGTTGCAACTAGTCTCACTGTTGTTATAGCGCATAAGTTTAAACCCACAGTCAAATGTTCGTGCTTTATGCATAATAAATTTTTACGATTCCTTTTTCCGAAGCTAAAATACAGTAATCTACAATCAATCTTTGGTTGTTTGTCACAGCAGTACATAAATTTCCATTATATAACCCTAATTATGTAAAACAACAACACAATGCTAGGTACATGGTACATGCCCATGTTAGGTGGCTCGGGATCTGTTTGTTTTGTTTGTGGCGTGTGGCGGGTGGCAGTGTGTGCCAAGTGGATTATCCATAATTGGTACATATCGCTTTATTTGCTTGGTAGTCACGGCAGATGTTACATAATAGTTATGCAATGAGGTATTGGCTAAAGTTTAATCAACGCTCTATATATAAAAAATCATGATAATATTTAGCTTCTGTTTACCATCTATATTTATATACTGCCTATATCAAGAGTTAACTAAATAGTATGTATTTGCCATATGCCACAAATAGAATTTTGATGATGGTTCATCTTTATATAGTTTGGTACATAGTAACAGCCGTCAACGCCTTCAAAGGGCCAACAGAAACAAAACCCTAAATTCCCAAGGCACACTACCAGTTTACCTTGAGTGTTATATATTGAATTCCAGATGATAACTAAGCAACCAAAATGCTGTTAATATTTAACCTTGTACCCTTTGTTAGGGGATTGACTTATTCTATAGTTCTAAATGCGATGTTACATCCCAAGATTCCCAACCCATTTTATCTCGATTATTATTTACTTAAATTTTGTCTTCATCAGTTTTTTTATTGACAATACCCGTTCAGCAATGCTAAATGTATATAAACTATTATTTCCATTACAATATGAACATTACCAGTACAATGGTCCTAATCCTACCAGTTACCAATTATAAAAAAAGTGTTGTTCAATAACAGTCTGGGTGTATAACCACATGTGAAGTGTTGCCAATACCTAGCTCACGCATAGTTTGACAATGTGCTCATAATCTACTTGGTAATTTCAAATTTGAATTTTATTTACTACATAGGTTTTATACATGCTTGGTGCATTAGAGTTGGTTTTATTATAAATTTGTTCCTATTTACAATTATATGATGTTGACACCCAGTGGAATAAAACATTCATAGGTTAAAAAACAGCAAAATGATATGCATTTAAACAATACTAAAATGGGTAAAGTTCGGATAAAAACAGTTAATGTTTTGGTCATTAATCTATTTAAGAAAAGAGCTTTTAGATTGCTGTATACTTTTCTACTTTCCCGTATTCAATACTATCTGATAAGTGTAAAGAATTCTAATTTAGGAATCTCTTCAAACATATGTTAATAACCCAAAATAAAGCCCATACGCACGTGCATGCGCTGATCATGCGCCGCCCGCATGTCTAGCCAACGCACCTCATTTCTAATTTGCGCATTTTAGAAAAATATGCTCAGTTGAATTACCCTTGAACAGTTCCTGCGCCGGTAAAATGACTTCCGCGTCTCCAGTATGTGTTGCGGCGGGGGATTTTATTTGGCTTTTAAAGTCACAATGTCTCGGTAAAGATTTAAAGTCCAGAAACACATGGCTGATTTTGCCACATGAGATTGCGTTTGAAGCCATTTTCTTACATTCTTGCTTAAATTTGTAAAGTTAGAAATAGGGCTTATTGTGCACCTTATTAAAATACTTTAAATTTGCGTCTGAAATCGGACGTAGTCTATATTATGTTATGAGAGATTAAGGACCACTGTCTGCCTGTGCACCACAGGTCAAACTGCACCGCAAGCAATTCTCTATTAACACTCATGGTGTTGGTTTAAACTTTAAAGTTTTGTTTTGTTAAAAATGCAATAAAACTTTACATACAATTGGTTTATTGTTGTTGCTAGGTAGTTAAACTCGCCCCCTTTACCTTTCTAAATAATGATTTTTGTAGGCGTTTGCATGACCAAAATTTATAACATGTATTTTGATTGTATAGTTGTTGCTTTAAGTACTTTCGCATTTCCAATCGGTACCAAACAATACTATTTGCGAATCACACACAGCCTCGTGTTAAAAGTTCACTCAATCTGTAGTAAAGTCACCACGTCAATACATGTCGTAATCGACACCACAATCCCGCAAAATGCGTCATCCCTGCTACTGGTATATCTATCACGTTACTCGAGCAATGTTGTGTTTGCGTCAACCATTTTGTATATTCTCCTTAGTTAAATACAAATACTGCGTGTTTTCGCAAACATAACTTAAAAATAATCTCGGAAACCCCACATCCATTGTGGAAAATATTTGTATGCAAATGAACTCTGAGACTGTTTGTCTAGTTACGGTTCAGTACCAGCTATTTGCGAGAAGCTGAAAAATTTATATGAAATGTGTTAAACATTCAGCATATGAATCAAATAAGCCTATTAACCACATACAATAAGCGTGTGAAACCAAATCGATTTAGGACTAGCTCCCAATAATCAAGAAAATCAGGAATTGTCTTCGGTCGGCTGTAATTTAATTAGCCCGTTGACCTTAATGCGTAACGGTCACTTCAATCGTTTGGCGTTTAAATAACAGTGCTTGCTTAAGGCGTTCAACTCTTAAGTTTTTAGTGCAAGCCGGCATGCGCGTTGCATAAGCACATAACTTGTGTTTCAGTCTGTGCCGTTTAATGTGACCATTACATTTGCTTTATCAGTGAACGTTTTTTTGCTTCAGCAAAAAAATAAGCTGATTCAGCTACAGACAGTGTTACCACGTTTTGTTTTTCGCTGTTCCGAAGAAACTAAATAAAAGCACGAACTCAACCCAAAAAGCCCCACCGATACTTGTCCACAGTGGTTTTCCTTAAGTTTGAATTCTGCGGCTTTTTTATTGCTGCCCACTTATCTTCAGTGACGGAACTAACCATTATACAAAGGAGACATTGTCCCGCCTGAATGCTGTCGTATAAAAATACGTACTACTGTACTACCAAATAAACATTATTCCCTACGTCACGCCGTATATAAAATTTCAAAAGTCCTTAAAATGTCGTATGTATACATTACATTATTATTATACATAGTGAAACTAATCGGGAATTAATGCAGTGAATTATTGTATTACAATATCCGTTATTAGATTGTTAATTCCCGATTCCTTTGTCTTGTATTGGACGTGAAAAGTTTCTTAAATTACATTGCGATAATTTAAATGTGTATCATGCGTCAAACAGGGTGTAAATGGTAGAGTCAAAGTAGCTCTGCTCTGGGGTTTATTTGTTAAATTTAATCGCTTTGGATTAATTTACATCAATTAAAACCCAGCAGAACCGCTCTGAGTCGTGTACAAGTACTCAGGTATGCCATCGGATTATGACAAACAGGAACAGAAGCATCAAGCCATTGCATCTCAACTTGGCATACAATGGCCCCAGTTGGCCGGTGCTCTTGGGTTAAATGCAGATGATGTGTGGAAAATTCAAAAGCAGAGTGATGGAGGAAATCCAGGGGAACAGAGTTCTGCAATGCTACAGATGTGGCTTGACAGAAATGGGGTCAAGGCGACAGGTATATCTATACATGATGATTCACTTTAATGCAAATCTGTGAAAAACTGTAAATTATACACAAATTTCTGTTACAATTTTAAACAATCCATTTTTACCATATTTCTACGATCACAGATGAACAATTGAGTGCTGGGTTAAAAGGGATAGGAAGAGAGGATTTGTGTTACCTGCTCGAAGATCCTGTTTTTCATTATGGAGCAGTTGACCCATCCCTACACATGGATAAGCACATGCACTATGACAACTCAGGTAGGTGAAGATCAGTATAGGAAAGGATATTCATGTTTTTCCTGAGAGCAAAATGAGAGTTGTTATGGAATCTTTAGATTACCTGTACCCTCACTCGGGTTGTAGTTATTTTTAATATGGTAAACATTTGTTATGTCTTTAATTTTGGAACTAATAGAATTCCCTGTTTTGGATCGACACACTGTCCCGTTGGTAAGTGTCTTGCCAAAAGACACAACCGCCATGGTTTGTAAACATGTTTGGTATCCGTCATAGTTGCCATCCTTAACACTACCCTATATGCCTGGAATTATCTAAAAACAGGAGCGCTTATGTCATAGTTGGTATCATTTCTACAGGCTTTAATGCATTATCCGCCGAGTTGGGGTCCCCGAATCCAACCCCAGGCCACATCAGCTCGCCTTACCCCTTCACTGGTGGAGCAAACCGAATCCATATTAGCACCTCTACACCAGTACCCGCTTTAAAGGTAGTATACACTCTTTGCGAAGTTTGTTTATTTCGAAACCTAATCCAAATTAATACAATTTAGGCTGAGAACGAAACTGTAAATATAGACACACCTATTATTACCCCTTCCACCACTGGAGCAGATGAAGATGATGATTATAACAAGCCTCATTTCATCTATGTTTCTGATGATGGTAAAGTACAAATTTGGTGCCTGTAATATCAGAAATACATTCACTCAAAATAAATGTTTACTATCACAGAAGATTCTGTAGTGAACAACAGTGTACATGAGGATAAACAAACCACTGATATTGATAACCAGAGTTCACTTTTGGAAAGGTTTGTGACATTTTGAATAAATGTTTGGTTCATTTCTATCTGAATGTTTATAATGCAGTGAGGATGTTGCTGCAACATCACGAAGATCGTCCTCCGCCTCGTCTTCAACCACTAGTGGGGAGCATAGCATGGTTGAAGGTAAGAGCATATTTAGCTTCGCATTTTATATTGAGTTGTGGGGCAGACATGGGCAACATACGGCCGGCGGGTCTGGTACGTGAAGGGATTTTTAACCGCCCGAAGACTGTATCTAACCATACCCTATTATGAAGATATTGAATACTCTTCATGTAATAATCCGGCCCACCAAAAACTTCATTTTTCCACATCTGGCCCGCCAACTAAAGAAGTATTATATTGAAACCAGCCAGAGGGTACTTATCCTGGTGTGTCCTCGGGCAATTACCTAAGCCAGCAATTGTCTGCATCTAGTGGATTAATAAATTGAACTAACAAAATCGTAACATTAACATTACAATGTATTACAATAGCTCCGGTAACCAACGGTGAAAAAAGGGACGAAAATGAAGTAGAAGTTCCAGAAGTGAATGAACAAACCACAGAACATCAGGTTTGTATAATTAGCCATTGAAATTTGTTGCACCTCCTATTATGTGTTTATAGCTCATATTGGTATCTGGCTTACCAAATAATACTCCAATCCAGTGGAACCCAATCGATTGTATTCAACTAAAAAAAATATTCAATATCTATCGTATATATATATATATATATATATATATATATATATAAAACACACTGTAATGGCTACGGTATTTCAAAAATTTCACTTACGGTAACTATGGTTTCTATCCCGTTTAGCGTATACGCCAGGAGCAAATCTAAGCATTATATCATATTGGATAGGATAGGATAGGATATTCATGTTTATTCCTGTGAATGGAAAAACCAGGGGTTAACACACGGGAAAACGTCATATCACCTCGTCCCCACCATCGGGTTAATGAAGATATTGCAGTGTGTTGTGTATGATTCACGTTTCTTCAATTTGGTAGAAACCATTAATCCGCTGGGTTCAGGCAATGTTTGTTAAGTGCCTTCCCCAAGGACACAACCGACTAGCTAGCAACCAGTTTCGAATCTTAAACCTTAATAACCGGTTGAAATGTTAATCGAAATTTTCTTTATTCAGGAAGATGATGTGGCCAATGGAAATGATGGAGTTGAAGTTACGACCACCATTATCAGAACTATTGTGGTAGAAACCAACTCTCCGGAAAAGGTAAGTTGTCAAATTGGTAGGATAAGATAAGACTTTACAATGGAACCTTATGAATGTGAAAACTTATAGTGCGTTATCACACGGGCAATCGTTAGATTACCTCGCACTCATTGTCGGTTTACTAGAGGTATTGTAGTGTATTGTGCATAAATATATGATTGGGAAATTCCTTCAGATTAGTGCATCCCATTTACCCACTACAGCCAGGCGATATCTCCTAAGTAATAAATAGTTATTAGCAAATGTATTTTCATGTTAGAGCGTTTATATTTGTTTTCTGTATAAACTTAGGCATCGTTAGTTAACATACGCGATAATAACACAAGTATATATGAGTTAAACCACTTAACAAAAAGACACCATATTAACTGTAAGAATAATTTCAGGTAGAACTGCCTTCTCCTAAAATCGAAGGTGAAAATGTGGTAAAAATTTCTCGAGACGTCCATCAAGAAGTGGTCAACAATGATGTCAACTCGTCGTCATCAGACGAGGAATAAAAAAAATCTTCAATATGATAAGCCATCTTATAACGTGCTATTGTACACCGAATGCTGTTAATAATTACGTTTCAATATCTGTTTAATTTTATTAAAAAGATATTGCGATCTTGTTTTTTTTTACTGTTTTAATTTTTTAATCATATATCCTACTTGGAGTAGGCGTATAAGTTTAGCAGTAGTTCATTTGTATGTATGTATCAAGGCTTTCACTTAGACACTGCCGTAGCTGTCATTGACACCATTAGCTTCTACAGTGGTCACGCTCTTGCTAAGAATGGGAAAGTTTCCGCAATCATTTTGATTTCACGCGGTGCTGTATTTTCTGTATATATTGTTATAAGTCTTGCGTTTAGGCACTGTTTAGCGCTCAAGTATCCTTAAAATCAGTGACACATTTTCAAAATGTACAGATCATTCTATTGTACTATATTCGGCAGTATAGGTGTCGTACGCATCATTTCTTAATTTACTGCTTCATGTTGTGTTCTGTTGTAAAGATACAACTTGGTTGAAATCAAATAAAAATGGTGACGTAATTCATCAATATTAGACTATTCTTTCCTGATTTATTATAATTTATTACCAAGAGTAGTTAAGGATTTATTTGTTTTTTGGAGGGATAAAAAAATAACACTTAACTTTATTTCGGGTATGAGAAAGCTGTCCGAGTTACAACACGGGTAATCTTCAGATTACATATTGTTCATTCTCCAGTAACTGGAGCTATTGTACTTTATTAAATTTGCTCAAGTTTAGATTCAACATATTATTCCAATGGGTCCAGGAGATATTTGTTCGGTCTCTTGCCCAATGACAACCAAATAGCTAGCGGTTGGTTTGATATGATATTCATGTTTTATTCAAGTTGATAGAAAATACGAGGGCGTTATCACACAAGCAATCATTGGATTACCCCGTGCATACCGTAAATTACAGGGGCAATTGTAGTGTATTTTAAGACACAAGGTTTTTATTCGCCGCCTAAAATGTTTTTTAACTCAAAATTAAACAGATATATAGTTAAACAGTCGATTAAACAGAAAATTGTTGTCCAGTCGTTGAAAGAAATGTTACATAAAAAATATAGATCCAGAACATTTGATAAGAACACGCAGAAAAGTTCCTTACCTTGCTACCACAAAAACAGCTGTAAAGATTTTATCCATAAACAAATTGTTACTCGGCAAGTTAGCATATTCATAGCTGATTGAATCACTTGTTGAAAGATTGCGGTGTGCACCATTGTGCGAGTTTTTCATTTCTGTAGAAAAAATAATTCAATGTTTAACTACACGCGATATTAAATCAAGTGGTGCCTAATTCACGGTTGGCACTCTCATAGTTTAATTCTTTTATATTACCCGATCCAGGTTTCGAAACCATGATGTTTCGTCACCAGGGGTATCGGTAGTGTTAACCATTCGGCCAAATAACCGTTGAAACTAATGGTATGTTTTTGACCATACATCTTCGTCAAATTACAATTCTAGTGCCAACTACACAAGTGGAATGTAAAAACGTTTCGTTGGAATTTACAGCAGCAGAATAAGTCTTTTTACGATTTCCCGCGTGGCGCGCTTTATTCTCTTAATTGAATCGCTCAGCGTTGACCAATCACATGCGATTAATCCTTGACGTAAGGAAGACTATATAAGCTCCAGCGTAGATGGAAGGCGTAATCATTCAATTGAACTCACAGTTTTTTTTGAATTATTTTACTTTGAAGAATTTATCAAAATGGTAAGTTTGTACTAGCTTTTGGGTATGCAAAGTTTAATTTGAGATTATTTTTGCCTCCAGATTTTTCGGAACTGTTCAGACGTTCAATTTTTTTATTCTTGTACCATAAAAGTATCTACTTTTAGTATCGGTAAATAATGTGGTAATTGTATTTTTAGCGAGAATGTATCTCAATTCATGTTGGCCAAGCCGGTGTTCAGATCGGTAATGCTTGTTGGGAGCTGTACTGCCTGGAGCATGGAATTCAACCTGATGGGCAAATGCCGAGTGACAAGACCGTTGGCGGAAACGACGACTCCTTCAACACTTTCTTTAGCGAGACCGGTGCTGGAAAACATGTACCCAGGGCGGTATTTGTAGACCTCGAGCCAACGGTTGTAGGTAATATATTTTTAAGGAATGAAATGGTGGTTTTTCCACAGTGTCAAATATCTCGGTATTTTACAGATGAAATTCGCAATGGTACGTACCGTCAATTGTTTCATCCCGAACAAATGATCACCGGAAAAGAGGACGCGGCAAACAACTATGCACGTGGTCATTACACCATTGGTAAGTCGATGCATATTTTACGTGTATGTTGGTAAAGTATTTTTTGTGTTATTGTACAGGAAAAGAGATTGTCGACGTTGTTCTCGACCGTATCCGAAAGCTGTCGGATCAATGCACCGGTTTGCAGGGTTTCTTGATTTTCCACTCCTTCGGTGGTGGAACTGGTTCTGGTTTTGCATCGCTATTGATGGAACGACTATCCGTAGATTACGGGAAGAAGTCTAAATTGGAATTTGCAGTTTACCCTGCACCACAGGTATATAATTAAAAAATTATCCAAACAAGGTTAAAGATTTAAATTCTTTTAGGTGTCGACAGCCGTCGTTGAGCCTTACAACTCGATCCTTACCACCCATACAACGCTTGAGCATTCCGATTGTGCGTTTATGGTTGATAACGAGGCAATCTATGACATATGCCGTCGTAACTTGGACGTGGATCGCCCATCTTACACTAATCTCAACCGGTTGATTGGTCAGATCGTTTCTTCGATCACAGCTTCGCTACGTTTCGATGGAGCTCTTAATGTCGACTTGACAGAATTTCAAACCAATTTGGTGCCGTACCCTCGAATACATTTTCCGTTGGTCACCTACGCTCCGGTCATATCGGCCGAAAAAGCTTACCACGAGCAGTTGTCTGTTGGCGAGATTACCAATGCTTGCTTCGAGCCTTGTAATCAGATGGTTAAATGTGATCCTCGTCATGGAAAGTACATGGCTTGCTGTATGCTGTACCGTGGCGACGTTGTACCCAAGGACGTCAATGCTGCGATTGCTTGCATCAAAACAAAGCGAACCATTCAGGTGGGCATCCGCTACTGCGCGCTCTTTAACCTACGTTTAAAACTGATCTCGTTTACAGTTTGTGGATTGGTGCCCGACTGGATTTAAGGTTGGGATCAACTACCCAAACCACCAACCGTGGTACCAGAATTCCGACTTGGCCAAAGTTCAACGAGCAGTCTGCATGCTGAGCAACACGACCGCCCATCGCAGAGGCTTGGGCTCGTCTCGACCACAAGTTCGATTTGATGTACGCCAAGCGTGCATTTGTTCACTGGTAATACATACGTTTGTTAAGTCAATTTCCACGGTGGCTTTTAATTAAACTTTGCAGGTATGTCGGTGAAGGTATGGAGGAGGGGGAATTCTCCGAAGCCAGGGAGGATCTTGCTGCATTGGAGAAAGATTACGAAGAAGTTGGGTTGGACTCTGGAGATGGTGATGGGGAAGATGAAGAAGAGGAATACTAAATCGGATTTTAATTTATTTGTCCTTCTAATATTTTTTATTTTCCTTTCTCTTTACCTAGCTTATAGCTTGGTGATTTTGTTTCAGATATTGAGTTGAGGTTTCAAATACATCAAATTAGAACATTGCTAAACTTTTTGTTTGTGTTTGTAGAGCCGGTCGCAGTTCTAGTTCGGAAAATCTGGTAACTTAGTAAGGTAAACGCATAGTTTCGGTCGATTGGCCCATCGTATATAGGCCATTGCACTGCTGCATTGTTCTGAATCTACCGGCTAAGCACGCGTGGTACGGGCTTTATTTCCTGATGGTGGAAATCTTAGTGCCACAACCGTAGAAGTTTGCTGCTCTTAAACTTGCTGTAATCTTTTCAAACCGTTATCATTAAAGAGTAAAATTGTAAAAGTTTTTATAATATCGGCGTTGTTTACAGTTCCTGGCGTCACAAAAATAGTTTTCTATGTATATTTTGGGACATTTACCTTATAAAACTTCACCAAAATACGGAGCAAAACCCATAGTTGACTTGTTTTATAATAGGCCAACAAGGACCGAGAACTAAAATACGGTGACCAGTTGTCCACAGGAGCAATAAGAAGTGTGAAATTTATTTTTTTCTATCAGACAAGAGGCCGGAATAGGAAAATCAGTAAAACGCTGCTCCCCAGTCTTGGTACGCGGCTTACCGTAACTCACTGCATAACAGAAGTTTAATGCTTGAGTAGGCCGCGAGTAAAACAAAGTAGTGAACTTTAACCCGATGATAAAAACACGAGGACTTATGAATCACTTGCATAACCACAGTATCATCACTACGGTGTAACACAGTTTGTTTGTGAAGCATGCGTGATGTTTGTGTGTTTCAATTTCAGGCTGATAGATTAGTGTGGTTAAATTAGTAAGTGGTCATTGTAGTTGCACAAGTTCATAATGAGTCTAATGTATTAATAATGGAATAAAAATAAAAACCGTTTTTATAATAGTAATTGTGTTTGTTCTATTGGTTATGTTTGCATTTTGTAGTTTTAAACACGGCATTTATCTATCCGTGTTAAAAATAAATTTAAATGAAAAATTTGCAGTCTTGTTATCAATCTACTAGTATTTTCAGATTAACTTTGTAAGGAAGATGAGCATTAGTATTAATTCACTGCAAAGTGTTAAAGGTATCCCGGAAGTAACTTTGCAACACCCTGCCGTGCAAAGTCGAAGCTGATGATGCTGCTTCCATTTCAAGTTTCTTCTGTCCTAAAACTGTAAAGGGTGAAAATAAAATTGAAACTTTATCTGCGACATTTCGTGGAAGACCTTTGGATGGAAAAAACATAAACCTGCCGGAAGGGTATGTTGGAGTGGTAATGGCAGAAAAACAAGAGCCGTACTCTGAGGACGAAAGACGGACCTTCGATGTTGTTGGAAAATTCAATGGTTTTACAAAGTGGTATTTAGGTTCTCAATTCGCAAGTGGAAATTCAATGGATAAAGCTTGCCTAACCTGGACAAGTAAACTGGCTCATGCAATTCACAAGCCTGTTGAAATAGATCAAGACTAATGTACTTACGTTGAATTGTGCTTTCCCTAACAGGAGTTTCTTTGTAGTAAATGAAGAGTCTTCCGTTACAATATAAAATACTGCCGTGTGTCAACTGCCCTTTTATAAGTAGTAAAATTTATTAAATGCCTTTATCGTTTTTTTATAGATACATAAACTCATAATCACCTACTAAATTAACCTATTTCTGTGTCACAAAAGCAATAAAGATAAACCATGGAGCCACACAATTTAGATGTCATCATATTTGGGGAAACAATTCGGTAAGTTTCAACTGTTTATATAGCATCTACTACCATATATTTTTTTAATTCCAAGTATTAAATATTAACATTTTCTTTATATGGGTTTGAAATGGTTTATTCACATAACTTTATCCAATATCTTTGGACGAGATAAAAAAACTTTACAATTTTATACATTTATAAATATATCAGTACTACTGACGGAAAAAACCTATGCTTGTGTAAATGAGAAGAATTCATATAAACCGGTATAAATGCATTAGCGTTTTTTAAATTTTGTCCCCATTTTGACAGGGAGAAAATGCAGCAATGTAGCCCACCGTTGATCCGCCATCGCAGACCAATATTTCGGGGGTATTCTGACGTATTTGTGGGTTCTGAAGCAGTTTTATGGGGAATGAAAATGCTGAATACTGGTACCATAAGCACAACTGAAGGTAAATCCAGAATAACGATATGTTTTCCTGCTTGCTTTAATATTTTCGAGAAAAAATCGTGGTGCAATTTAAATGATACCCTTGAAACTGGTCACATGTTTTACTGATTCTGTTCATGTGCCGCGATTTTCTTTTTTGATATTATTTAATACTGCGGAAAAATAAATAAACCAAACATATCTGTCCCAGAGTGCACTGAACACATTTCTGGTGCAAATTTTGTCAATAAACAGTGTCTTCCAGATTTATTTGGTTTTTATCGTTTTATATTTTTTACTCAATTTAACTTTTGTATTTAAATCTTATGACCATCTTTGATGATGCGCATTCAATAAAAAAAATTTAAGACTCCAATTGAAAATAATATATCTATACTTATGTATGTAAATAATTAATCTACCAAATCATAAATATTTTTTATGATATTGGTATACAACAAATATAACTTTGTATTTACCGCACAATTTTTTTCGAGGCTAAGTGTAAAGTCTAATTTTGAAACTGAAACTTAATAATTTGTAAAATGTGTTCCAAAGACTGTCGTTTTGGCGTTTTTTCCCCGTTTTTTAAATTTTTAACAAAGGTCCTGCTTTGTTTTCGTGGAAACAAAAAAAAACTAAGCTATACTTTATTCTAAATTGTGGCTAAAGAAGCAATTTTGCCATTTGTTTTATTTTAGTATTAAACTTTAAGTCTTCAAATTATCCTAGTTGATGATGCCAACTTCTAATAATATATTTTATACAGTATTTGCTTTTTTGTTAAGATGTAGCATCTGTCATATCTTCCCAATATGTGAGTCTGTATCCTGAGTTCCCTGTAATGTTTTTCCAGGAAACAATTAAACATGTCTTACATGCTTTAAAGGAGCAGAACATTCGGACAAAGTAAACGAAGAATCAGTAAAATGTGAACAAGATGAAACCCCAGTGAACTCAACCAGCCTAAATGAAAAACAAACCGTTTCCATGTTCCAAAAGCTAATGGATGCTGGACTGCTGCGAAATGGTAAAATTGTAATTTACAATTATTCCCTGTTTGTATTCTTAACAGCATCATTAAATTTTTAGTGCAAACGTTTCAAGGATTCACGAATGATCGTTCGTTATATCGATTCCTATCAGATGATATAGAGGGAGATGAACTTGTCTCATCTGTTTCGTTGGGTTTCAGGATCTACAAAGGGT
The DNA here is from genome assembly GCA_000149265.1 of Ciona savignyi. Taxonomy (NCBI): domain Eukaryota; kingdom Metazoa; phylum Chordata; class Ascidiacea; order Phlebobranchia; family Cionidae; genus Ciona; species Ciona savignyi. The sequence continues at coordinate 161,429 of CH002411.1, read as the reverse complement.
TAGATATTTAAAAACACTAAAATGGCAGCATTTTTTGTGAATACTTCTATATATCTTATGTAATTATAAAATATAACCAGGCAACAGTTTGGAGTGAAATCATTTTTATCTTGGACGTGAAAAACAAACCCCCTTAACCATTAGCATAATTGCATGAAAATTTTAAAACAAACTGGAAAAAGCACCAATCTTTATATTCTTGCCATTAGCTTTTTATGAAAGGAAAAATTGACTTTATTATCCAATATAGGAATCCATTTATAGAAGTATGTTGTAGTGCTGTAGATGAACACAATTTGGAAACATAAACTCATTTAAAACAATGAATCTTGTCAATTTAGCGCCATGTGCCCGACATGCCAGTTGTTCCAAAAAGTCTGTAGTTACGGGGAGCTAATCACAACTCAAGGCATGAAGGCGTCCGACTTAACAGCATGGTTGATGGAAAATGGAATATCTGATAGCCTTGAAAGAGCAGTCGAACTCTGTAGAAGCTTACATCAACATGGAATTATTAAACCAGGTATTGAAATCTATTTTATAAATATTAAAAGGATATACAAAAATTACATATATAAGAACATTGAAACACATAGTTTGGGATAACTTGATTTTGAATAAGAATAAGACAGATTATGTTAGTGCCATTGAATAATACTGAAAGTCTTATTATTATAGATAAAAGTGAATCGGTGATTTTGCATATCAGTATCAATTAATCTTTTTCAAGTTCGAGTTGTGTTTGTCGTGTGATGGTTACTATTACTAAACGTTTCTTTATCTTCATTCATTTGCAGTGTAACTGTCTTGTAATCCTAGGATATAGTTGCTGTACTTTGATACAATGTTTGCATTTACCAGCTGAGTGTACAGCCTAACAGGCTAGATTTGTTTGGACTTTGTACACAGAGTAGCTTTGCTTTACCAATTATGGCTTAATTAAGGAATTTTGTTGCAACTAGTCTCACTGTTGTTATAGCGCTAAGTTTAAACCCACAGTCAAATGTTCGTGCTTTATGCATAATAAATTTTTACGATTCCTTTTTCCGAAGCTAAAATACAGTAATCTACAATCAATCTTCTGGTGTGTTTGTCACAGCAGTACATAAATTTCCATTATATAACCCTAATTATGTAAAACAACAACACAATGCTAGGTACATGGTACATGCCCATGTTAGGTGGCTCGGGATCTGTTTGTTTTGTTTGTGGTGTGTGGCGGGTGGTAGTGTGTGCCAAGTGGATTATCTATAATTGGTACATATCGCTTTATTTGCTTGGTAGTCACGGCAGATGTTGCATAATGGTAGTTATGCAATGAGGTTTTGGCTGAAGTTTAATCAACCCTCTATATAGAAAATCATGATAATATTTAGCTTTTGTTTAACATCTTTATTTATATACTGCCTATATCAAGAGTTGACTAAATAGTATGTATTTGCCATATGCCACAAATCGAATTTTGATGGTTTCATCTATATATAATTTGGTACATAGTAACAGCCGTTCATGCCTACAAAGGGCCAACAGAAACAAAACCCTAAATTCCCAAGGCACACTACCAGTTTACCTTAAGTGATATATATTGAATTCCAGATAATAACTAAGCAACCAAAATGCTGTTAATATTTAACCTTGTACCTTTTGTTAGGGGGATTGACTTATTCTATAGTTCTAAATGCGATGTTACACCCCAACCCATTTTATCTCAGCTATATTATTTACTTAAATTGTGTCGTCATCAGTTTTTTTATTGACAATACCCATTTAGCAATGCTAAATGTATATAAACTATTATTTTCATGACAATATAAACATTACCGATAGTACAATGGTCCTACTCCTACCAGTTACCAATTATAGAAAAAGTGTTGTTCAATAACAGTCTGGGCGTATAACCACATGTGAAGTGTTGCCAATACCTAGCTCACGCATAGTTTGACAATGTGCTCATAATCTACTTAGTAATTTCAAATTTGGGTTTTATTTACTACATAGGGTTTTATACATGCTTGGTGCATTAGAGTTGGTTTTATTATAAATTTGTTCCTATTTACAATTATATGATGTTGACACCCAGTGGAATAAAACATTAATAGTTTAAAAAACAGCAAAATGATATGCATTTAAACAATACTAAAAATGGGTAAAGTTCGGATAAAAACAGTAAAGTTGTTGGTCACTAAACTATTTAAGGTAAGAGCGTTGAGATTGCTGTATACTTTTGTACTTACTGGTATTCAATACTACCTAATAGGTGTAAAGAATTTTAATTTAGGAATATCTTCAAACACATGTTAATAACTCGGAATAAAGCCCAGACGCACGTGCATGCGCTGATCATGCGTCGCCCGCATGTCTAGCCAACGCACCTCATTTCTAATTTGCGCATTTTAGAAAAATATGTTCGGTTGAATTACCCTTGAACAGTTCCTGCGCCGGTAAAATTACTTCCGCGTCGCCGATATGTGTTGCGGCGGGGGATTTTATTTGGCTTTTAAAGTCCAGAAACACACGGCTGATTTAGCCACATGAGATAGCGTTTGAAGCCATTTTCTTACTTTTTGCGTAAATTAAATTTAGCACAAGGGCTTTTTGTATACTTTATTAAAATACTTTAAATTTGCGTCTTAAATGGGACGTAGGCGTAGCCTATCTTATGTTATGAAAGATGACCAAGGACCACTGTCTGCCTGTGCAACACAGGTCAAACTGCACCGCAAGCAATACTTTATTAACACTCATGGTGTTGGTTTAATCTTTAAAGTTTTGTTTTGTTAAAAAAGCAATGAAACTTTACATACAATTGGTTTATAGTTGTTGCTAGGTAGTTAAACTCGCACCCCTTTACATTTCTAAAAAATGATTTGTGTAGGCGTTTGCATGATCAAAATTTATGGAATGTATGTCGATTGTATTTGTTGATGCTTTAAAGTACTTGGTTCGCATTTCCTATCGGTACCAAACAATACTATTTGCGAATCACACACAGCCTCGTGTTAAAAGTTCACTCAATCTGTAGTAAAGTCACCACGTCAATACATGTCGTAATCGACACCACAATCCCGCAAAATGCGTCATCCCTGCTACTGGTATATCTATCACGTTACTCGAGCAATGTTGTGTTTGCGTCAACCATTTTGTATATTCTCCTTAGTTGAATACAAATACTGCGTGTTTTCGCAAACATAACTTAAAAAATGATCTCGGAAACCCCACATCCATTGTAAAAAGTATTTGTATGCAAATGAGCTCTGAGACTGTTTGTCTAGTTACGGTTCAGTACCAGCAATTTGCGAGAAGCTGGAAATATTATATGAAATGTGTTAAACATTTAGCATAGTAATCAAATAAGCCTATTAACCACATACAATAAGCGTGTGAAACCATATCGATTTAGGACTAGCTCCTAATAATCAAGAAAATTAGGAATTGTCTTCGATCGGCTGTAATTTAATTAGCACGTTGACCTTAATGCGTAACGGTCACTTCAATCGTTTGGCGTTTAAATAACAGTGCTTGCTTAAGGCGTTCAACTCTTGAGTTTTTAGTGCAAGCATGCGCGTTGAATAAACACATAACTTGTGTTTTAGTCTGTGCACTTTACTGTGACCATTACATTTGCTTTATCAGTGAACGTTTTTTGCTTCAGCAAAAAAATAAGCTGATTCAGCTGCAGACAGTGTTACCACGTTTTGTTTTTCGCTGTTCCGAAGAAACTGAATAAACAGCACAAACTCACCCCCAAAAGCCCCACCGATACTTTCACAGTGGTTTCTTGTTTACGATATATAATATACTTGTTCACAGTTTGAATGCTGCGGCTTTTATATTGCTGTTCAC
>CH002411.1:137371-157486 GCA_000149265.1 Ciona savignyi | reverse complement strand
ACTAACCATTATACAAAGGAGACATTGTCCCGCCTGAATGCTGTCGTATAAAAATACGTACTACTGTACTACCAAATAAACATTATTCCCTACGTCACGCCGTATATAAAATTTCAAAAGTCCTTAAAATGTCGTATGTATACATTACATTATTATTATACATAGTGAAACTAATCGGGAATTAATGCAGTGAATTTTTGTATTACAATATCCGTTATTAGATTGTTAATTCCCGATTCCTTTGTCTTGTATTGGACGTGAAAAGTTTCTTAAATTACATTGCGATAATTTAAATGTGTATCATGCGTCAAACAGGGTGTAAATGGTAGAGTCAAAGTAGCTCTGCTCTGGGGTTTATTTGTTAAATTTAATCGCTTTGGATTAATTTACATCAATTAAAACCCAGCAGAACCGCTCTGAGTCGTGTACAAGTACTCAGGTATGCCATCGGATTATGACAAACAGGAACAGAAGCATCAAGCCATTGCATCTCAACTTGGCATACAATGGCCCCAGTTGGCCGGTGCTCTTGGGTTAAATGCAGATGATGTGTGGAAAATTCAAAAGCAGAGTGATGGAGGAAATCCAGGGGAACAGAGTTCTGCAATGCTACAGATGTGGCTTGACAGAAATGGGGTCAAGGCGACAGGTATATCTATACATGATGATTCACTTTAATGCAAATCTGTGAAAAACTGTAAATTATACACAAATTTCTGTTACAATTTTAAACAATCCATTTTTACCATATTTCTACGATCACAGATGAACAATTGAGTGCTGGGTTAAAAGGGATAGGAAGAGAGGATTTGTGTTACCTGCTCGAAGATCCTGTTTTTCATTATGGAGCAGTTGACCCATCCCTACACATGGATAAGCACATGCACTATGACAACTCAGGTAGGTGAAGATCAGTATAGGAAAGGATATTCATGTTTTTCCTGAGAGCAAAATGAGAGTTGTTATGGAATCTTTAGATTACCTGTACCCTCACTCGGGTTGTAGTTATTTTTAATATGGTAAACATTTGTTATGTCTTTAATTTTGGAACTAATAGAATTCCCTGTTTTGGATCGACACACTGTCCCGTTGGTAAGTGTCTTGCCAAAAGACACAACCGCCATGGTTTGTAAACATGTTTGGTATCCGTCATAGTTGCCATCCTTAACACTACCCTATATGCCTGGAATTATCTAAAAACAGGAGCGCTTATGTCCATAGTTGGTATCATTTCTACAGGCTTTAATGCATTATCCGCCGAGTGTGGGGTCCCCGAATCCAACCCCAGGCCACATCAGCTCGCCTTACCCCTTCACTGGTGGAGCAAACCGAATCCATATTAGCACCTCTACACCAGTACCCGCTTTAAAGGTAGTATACACTCTTTGCGAAGTTTGTTTATTTCGAAACCTAATCCAAATTAATACAATTTAGGCTGAGAACGAAACTGTAAATATAGACACACCTATTATTACCCCTTCCACCACTGGAGCAGATGAAGATGATGATTATAACAAGCCTCATTTCATCTATGTTTCTGATGATGGTAAAGTACAAATTTGGTGCCTGTAATATCAGAAATACATTCACTCAAAATAAATGTTTACTATCACAGAAGATTCTGTAGTGAACAACAGTGTACATGAAGAAAAGCCAACTGATATTGATAATCAGAGTTCACTTTTGGAAAGGTTTGTGACATTTTGAATAAATGTCTGGTTCATTTCTATCTGAATGTTTATAATGCAGTGAGGATGTTGCTGCAACATCACGAAGATCATCCTCCGCCTCATCTTCAACCACTAGTGGGGAGCATAGCATGGTTGAAGGTAAGAGCATATTTAGCTTCACATTTTATGTACGGTCGTGTGGCCGAATGGTTAACCGACCGATACATATACCGACTCTAATAAACGGTCCTAGTGACGAGCCCACCATGGGTTCGAAAATTGGCTCGGTCAAAAAAAAAGCTTCACATTTTATATTAAGTTGTGAGGTAGACATGGGCAATATACGGCCGGCGGGTCTGACCCGTTAAGGGACTTTGACTGGCCCGCAGAGACATCTAAGCATACCCTGTAATTAAGATGTTGCATACTATTCATGTAATAATACGCCCTCCAAGAACTTCATTTTCCCACATCTGTCCCGCCGACTGCAGAAGTTTCCCTACCCCGTTGTAAGGGCATGTTTGATTGACTATTATCAGATGAAAGGTTACATGTTTTTAACATAACATTTTTTAACAGTGAATACTACTATTTAAACCTTATTATTGTCTAAAACTTTGTAAAGAGTAGTTAACCGGCAAGTTAGGTTAGAACTTTACTCATCAGTCATCAAGAGATTTTAATATATTGAAACCAGCCATAGGGTAGTTGGCCTTGTGTGTCCTCGGGTAATTTCCTATGCCAGCAATTGTCTGAATCTAGTGGATTAATAGATTGAACCAACAAAATCGTAACATTAACATTACAACGTATCACAATAGCTCCGGTAACCAATGGTGAAAAAAGGGAAGAAAATGAAGTAGAAGTTCCAGAAGTGAATGAACAAACCACAGAACATCAGGTTTGTATAATAATCCATTGATATTTGCTCTGCACCCTATTGAGCATTTAAACAGCTCATAATGGTATCTGGCTTAGTAAATAATACTCCAATTTAGTGAAACTCAATCGAGTGTATTCAAATAAAAGAAATTTTCCAAATCTATTGTATATATATGAAACACACTGTAATGGCTGTGGTAGTTCAAAAATTTCACTTTCGGTAACTATCGCTTCTATCCCGGTTATGTTTATCCCTGTGAATGGAAAACACAATAGGATTAACACACGGGCAATCGTCATATCACCTCGCGCCCACCGTCGGGTTACTGGGAGCTATTGCAGTGTGTTGTGTATGAATAACGTTTCTTCAATTTGGTAGAAACCATTAATCCGCTGGGTTCAGGCAATGTTTGTTAAGTGCCTTGCCCAAGGACACAACCGACTAGCTAGCAACCAGTTTCGAATCTTAAACCTTAATAACCGGTCGATATGTTAATCGAAATTTTCTTTTTTCAGGAAGATGATGTGGCCAATGGAAATGATGGAGTTGAAGTTACGACCACCATTATCAGAACTATTGTGGTAGAGACCAACTCTCCAGAAAAGGTAATCTGTCAAATTGGTAGGATAAGATAAGACTTTACAATGGAACCTTATGAATGTGAAAACTTAAACTGCGTTATCACACGGGCAATCGTTAAATTACCTCGCACTCATTGTCGTTTTGCTAGAGGTATTGTAGTGTATTGTGCATAAATAAATGATTGGGAAATTCCTTCAGATTAGTGCATCCCATTTACCCACTACAGCCAGGCGATATCTCCTAAGTAATAAATAGTTATTAGCAAATGTATTTTCATGTTAGAGCGTGTGTATATTTGTTTTCTGGATAAACTTAGGCATCCTTAGTTAACATATGCGATAATAACACAAGTATGAGTTAAACCACTTAACAAAAAAGACACCATATTAACTGTAAGAATAATTTCAGGTAGAACTGCCTTCTCCTAAAATCGAAGGTGAAAATGTGGTGAAAATTTCTCGAGACGTCCATCAAGAAGTGGTCAACAATGATGTCAACTCGTCGTCATCAGACGAGGAATAAAAAAATCTTCAATATGAAAAGCCATCTTATAACGTGCTATTGTACACCGAATGCTGTTAATAATTACGTTTCAATATCTGTTTAATTTTATTAAAAAGATATTGCGATCTTGTTTTTTTTACTGTTTTAATTTTTTAATCATATATCCTACTTGGAGTAGGCGTATAAGTTTAGCAGTAGTTCATTTGTATGTATGTATCAAGGCTTTCACTTAGACACTGCCGTAGCTGTCATTGACACCATTAGCTTCTACAGTGGTCACGCTCTTGCTAAGAATGGGAAAGTTTCCGCAATCATTTTGATTTCACGCGGTGCTGTATTTTCTGTATATATTGTTATAAGTCTTGCGTTTAGGCACTGTTTAGCGCTCAAGTATCCTTAAAATCAGTGACACATTTTCAAAATGTACAGATCATTCTATTGTACTATATTCGGCAGTATAGGTGTCGTACGCATCATTTCTTAATTTACTGCTTCATGTTGTGTTCTGTTGTAAAGATACAACTTGGTTGAAATTAAATAAAAATGGTGACGTAATTCATCAATATTAGACTATTCTTTCCTGATTTATTATAATTTATTACCAAGAGTAGTTAAGGATTTATTTGTTTTTTGGAGGGATAAAAAAATTACACTTAACTTTATTTCGGGTATGAGAAAGCTGTCCGAGTTACAACACGGGTAATCTTCAGATTACATATTGTTCATTCTCCAGTAACTGGAGCTATTGTACTTTATTAAATTTGCTCAAGTTTAGATTCAACATATTATTCCAATGGGTCCAGGAGATATTTGTTCGGTCTCTTGCCCAATGACAACCAAATAGCTAGCGGTTGGTTTGATATGATATTCATGTTTTATTCAAGTTGATAGAAAATACGAAGGGCGTTATCACACAAGCAATCATTGGATTACCCCGTGCATACCGTAAATTACAGGGGCAATTGTAGTGTATTTTAAGACACAAGGTTTTTATTCGCCGCCTAAAATGTTTTTTAACTCAAAATTAAACAGATATATAGTTAAACAGTCGATTAAACAGAAAATTGTTGTCCAGTCGTTGAAAGAAATGTTACATAAAAAATATAGATCCAGAACATTTGATAAGAACACGCAGAAAAGTTCCTTACCTTGCTACCACAAAAACAGCTGTAAAGATTTTATCCATAAACAAATTGTTACTCGGCAAGTTAGCATATTCATAGCTGATTGAATCACTTGTTGAAAGATTGCGGTGTGCACCATTGTGCGAGTTTTTCATTTCTGTAAAAAAAATAATTCAATGTTTAACTACACGCGATATTAAATCAAGTGGTGCCTAATTCACGGTTGGCACTCTCATAGTTTAATTCTTTTATATTACCCGATCCAGGTTTCGAAACCATGATGTTTCGTCACCAGGGTATCGGTAGTGTTAACCATTCGGCCAAATAACCGTTGAAACTAATGGTATGTTTTTGACCATACATCTTCGTCAAATTACAATTCTAGTGCCAACTACACAAGTGGAATGTAAAAACGTTTCGTTGGAATTTACCGCAGCAGAATAAGTCTTTTTACGATTTCCCGCGTGGCGCGCTTTATTCTCTTAATTGAATCGCTCAGCGTTGACCAATCACATGCGATTAATCCTTGACGTAAGGAAGACTATATAAGCTCCAGCGTAGATGGAAGGCGTAATCATTCAATTGAACTCACAGTTTTTTTTGAATTATTTTACTTTGAAGAATTTATCAAAATGGTAAGTTTGTACTAGCTTTTGGGTATGCAAAGTTTAATTTGAGATTATTTTTGCCTCCAGAATTTTCGGAACTGTTCAGACGTTCAATTTTTTTATTCTTGTACCATAAAAGTATCTACTTTTAGTATCGGTAAATAATGTGGTAATTGTATTTTTAGCGAGAATGTATCTCAATTCATGTTGGCCAAGCCGGTGTTCAGATCGGTAATGCTTGTTGGGAGCTGTACTGCCTGGAGCATGGAATTCAACCTGATGGGCAAATGCCGAGTGACAAGACCGTTGGCGGAAACGACGACTCCTTCAACACTTTCTTTAGCGAGACCGGTGCTGGAAAACATGTACCAAGGGCGGTATTTGTAGACCTCGAGCCAACGGTTGTAGGTAATATATATTTTAAGGAATGAAATGGTGGTTTTTCCACAGTGTCAAAACTCTCTACATTTTACAGATGAGATTCGCAATGGTACGTACCGTCAATTGTTTCACCCGGAACAAATGATCACCGGAAAAGAGGACGCGGCAAACAACTATGCACGTGGTCATTACACCATTGGTAAGTCGACGCATATTTTACGTGTATATTGGTAAAGTATTTTTTGTATTACGTTACAGGAAAGGAGATTGTCGACGTTGTGCTCGACCGTATCCGAAAGCTGTCGGATCAATGCACCGGTTTGCAGGGTTTCTTAATTTTTCATTCCTTCGGTGGTGGAACTGGTTCTGGTTTTGCATCGCTATTGATGGAACGACTATCCGTAGATTACGGGAAGAAATCCAAATTGGAATTTGCAGTTTACCCTGCACCACAGGTATATAATTAAAAAATTATCCAAACAAGATAAAATATTTAAATTCTTTTAGGTGTCGACCGCCGTCGTTGAGCCTTACAACTCTATCCTCACCACCCATACAACGCTGGAACATTCCGATTGTGCGTTTATGGTTGATAACGAGGCAATCTATGACATATGTCGTCGTAACTTGGACGTGGACCGTCCATCTTACACTAATCTCAACCGGTTGATTGGTCAGATCGTTTCTTCGATCACAGCTTCGCTACGTTTCGATGGAGCTCTAAATGTGGACTTGACAGAATTTCAAACCAATTTGGTGCCGTACCCTCGAATACATTTTCCGTTGGTCACCTACGCTCCGGTCATATCGGCCGAAAAAGCTTACCACGAGCAGCTGTCCGTTGGTGAGATTACCAATGCTTGCTTCGAGCCTTGTAACCAGATGGTTAAATGTGATCCTCGTCATGGAAAGTACATGGCTTGCTGTATGCTGTACCGTGGAGATGTTGTGCCCAAGGACGTCAATGCTGCGATTGCTTGCATCAAAACAAAGCGAACCATTCAGGTGGGCATCCACCTAATGTAGTACGTATTACCTACGTTTGAAACTGATCTCCTTTTACAGTTTGTGGATTGGTGCCCGACTGGATTCAAGGTTGGGATCAACTACCAACCACCAACCGTGGTACCAGGTGGTGACTTGGCAAAAGTTCAACGAGCAGTCTGCATGCTGAGCAACACGACCGCCATCGCAGAGGCTTGGGCTCGTCTTGACCACAAGTTCGATTTGATGTACGCCAAGCGTGCATTTGTTCACTGGTAATGCAAACGTTTATCATGTCAATTTCCACAGTAGCCTACCTTTTATTTGAACTTCGCAGGTATGTCGGTGAAGGAATGGAGGAGGGGGAATTCTCCGAAGCCAGGGAGGATCTTGCTGCATTGGAGAAGGATTACGAAGAAGTTGGGTTGGACTCTGGAGATGGTGATGGGGAAGATGGAGAAGATGAATACTAAATCGGATTTTAATTTATTTGTCCTTCTAATATTTTTTTTACTTTCCTTTCTCTTTACCTAGCTTATAGCTTGGTGATTTTGTTTCAGATATTCGAGTTGAGGTTTCAAATACATCAAATTAGGACATTGCTTAAACTTTTTGTTTGTGTTTGTAGAGCCGGTCGCAGTTCTAGTTCGGAAAATCTGGTAACTTAGTAAGGTAAACGCACAGTTTCGGTCGATTGGCCCATCGTATATAAGCCATTGCTCTGCTGCATCGTTCTGAATCTACCGGCTAAGCACGCGTGGTACGGGCTTTATTTCCTGATGGTGGGAATCTTAGTGCCACAACCGTAGAAGTTTGCTGCTCTTAAACTTGCTGTAATCTTTTCAAACCGTTATCATGAAAGAGTAAAATTGTAAAAGTTTTTATAATATCGGCGTTGTTTACAGTTCCTGGCGTCACAAAAATAGTTTTCTATGTATATTTTGGGACATTTACCTTATAAAACTTCACCAAAATACGGAGCAAAACCCATAGTTGACTTGTTTTATAATAGGCCAACAAGGACCGAGAACTAAAATACGGTGACCAGTTGTCCACAGGAGCAATAAGAAGTGTGAAATTTATTTTTTTCTATCAGACAAGAGGCCGGAATAGGAAAATCAGTAAAACGCTGCTCCCCAGTCTTGGTACGCGGCTTACCGTAACTCACTGCATAACAGAAGTTTAATGCTTGAGTAGGCCGCGAGTAAAACAAAGTAGTGAACTTTAGCCCGATGATAAAAACACGAGGACTTATGAATCACTTGCATAACCACAGTATCATCACTACGATGTAACACAGGTTGTTAGTGAAGCATGCGTGATGTTTGCGTGTTTCAATTTCAGGCTGATAGATTAGTGTGGTTAAATTAGTAAGTGGTCATTGTAGTTGCACAAGTTCATAATGAGTCTAATATATTAATAATGGAATAAAAATAAAAACCGTTTTTATAATAGTAATTGTGTTTGTTCTATTGGTTATGTTTGCATTTTGTAGTTTTAAACACGGCATTTATCTATCCGTGTTAAAAATAAATTTAAATGAAAAATTTGCAGTCTTGTTATCAATTTACTAGTATTTTCAGATTAACTTTGTAAGGAAGATGAGCATTAGTATTAATTCACTGCAAAGTGTTAAAGGTATCCCGGAAGTAACTTTGCAACACCTGCCGTGCAAAGTCGAAGCTGATGATGCTGCTTCCATTTCAAGTTTCTTCTGTCCTAAAACTGTAAAGGGTGAAAATAAAATTGAAACTTTATCTGCGACATTTCGTGGAAGACCTTTGGATGGAAAAAACATAAACCTGCCCGAAGGTTATGTTGGAGTGGTAATGGCAGAAAAACAAGAGCCGTACTCTGAGGACGAAAAACGGACCTTCGATGTTGTTGGAAAATTCAATGGTTTTACAAAGTGGTATTTAGGTTCTCAATTCGCAAGTGGAATTCAATGGATAAAGCTTGCCTAACCTGGACAAGTAAACTGGCTCATGCAATTCACAAGCCTGTTGAAATAGATCAAGACTAATGTATTACGTTGAATTGTGCTTTCCCTAACAGGAGTTTCTTTGTAGTAAATGAAGAGTCTTCCGTTACAATATAAAATACTGCCGTGTGTCAACTGCCCTTTTATAAGTAGTAAAATTTATTAAATGCCTTTATCGTTTTTTTATAGATACATAAACTCATAATCACCTACTAAATTAACCTATTTCTGTGTCACAAAAGCAATAAAGATAAACCATGGAGCCACACAATTTAGATGTCATCATATTTGGGGAAACAATTCGGTAAGTTTCAACTATTTATATAGCATCTACTACCATATATTTTTTAAATTCCAAGTATTAAATATTAACATTTTCTTTATATGGGTTTGAAATGGTTTATTCACATAACTTTATCCAATATCTTTGGACGAGATGAAAAAACTTTACAATTTTATACATTTATAAATATATCAGTACTACTGACGGAAAAAAACCTATACTTGTGTAAATGAGAAGAATTCATATAAACCGGTATAAATGCATTAGCGTTTTTTAAATTTTGTCCCCATTTTGACAGGGAGAAAATGCAGCAATGTAGCCCACCGTTGATCCGCCATCGCAGACCAATATTTCGGGGGTATTCTGACGTATTTGTGGGTTCTGAAGCAGTTTTATGGGGAATGAAAATGCTAAATACTGGTACCATAAACACAACTGAAGGTAAATCCAGAATAACAATATGTTTTCCTGCTTGCTTAAATATTTTCGAAAAAAAAAATCGTAGTACACTCTCATTCATGTTACCCTTGAAACTGGTCACACATTTTACTGATTCTGTTCATGTGCCGCGATTTGCTCTTTTGCTATTATTAAATAATGCGCCATAAATAAATAAATCAAACATATGTGTCCCAGAGTGCACTGAACACATTTCTTGTGCAAGTTTTTGTATAAATATTGTCAACCAGATTTATTTGGTTTTTATCGTTTTATATTTTTTATTCAATTTAACTTTTGTATTTAAATCTCATGACCATCTTTGATGATGCGCATTCAACAAAAAAAGTTTAAGACTCCAATTGAAAATAATATATCTATACTTATGTATATGTAAATAATTAATCTACCAAATCATAAATATTTATTATGATACTGGTACCGGTATACAACAAATATAACTTTGTATTTACCGCACAATTTTCTTCGGGGCTTAGTGTAACGTCTAATTTTGAAACTGAAACTTAATAATTTGTAAAATGTGTTCCAAAGACTGTCGTTTTGGCATTTTTTCCTCGTTTTTTTTATTTTTAACAAAGGTCCTGCTTTGTTTCTGCTTTGTTTTGGTGAAAACAAAAAAAAAACTTAACTATACTTTATTCTAAATTGTGGCTAAAGAAACAATTTTGCCATTTGTTTTATTTTAGTACCGGTATTAAACTTCAAATTAATCTGGTTGATGATGCCAAGTACTAATTATATATTTTATAAAGTATTTGCATTTTTGTTAAGATGTAGCATCTGTCATATCTTCCCAATATGTGAGTCTGTATCCTGAGTTCCCTGTAATGTTTTTCCAGGAAACAATTAAACATGTCTTACATGCTTTAAAGGAGCAGAACATTCGGACAAAGTAAACGAAGAATCAGTAAAATGTGAACAAGATGAAACCCCAGTGAACTCAACCAGCCTAAATGAAAAACAAACCGTTTCCATGTTCCAAAAGCTAATGGATGCTGGACTGCTGCGAAATGGTAAAATTGTAATTTACAATTATTCCCTGTTTGTATTCTTAACAGCATCATTAAATTTTTAGTGCAAACGTTTCAAGGATTCACGAATGATCGTTCGTTATATCGATTCCTATCAGATGATATAGAGGGAGATGAACTTGTCTCATCTGTTTCTCTTGGCTTCAGGATCTACAAAGGGTTAGATATTTAAAAACACTAAAACGGCTGCATTTTTTTGTAAATACTACTATATCATATTTTTGTAAATACTACTATATCATATGTAATTATAAAATATAACCAGACAACAGTTTGAAGTGAAACCATTTTTATCTTGGTTGTGAAAAACAAACCTCCCTAACCATCAGCATAATTGCATAAAAATTCTAAAGCAAACTGGAAAAAGCACCAAGCTTTATATTCTTGCCATTAGATTTTTATGAAAGGAAAAATTGACTTTATTATCCATTGTAGGAATCCATTTTAAGAAGTATGTTGACTACAACATACATGTTATACATGAACACAATTTGGTAACATAAACTCATTTAAAACAATTAATCTTGTCAATTTAGCGCCATGTGCCCGACATGCCAGTTGTTCCAAAAAGTCTGTAGTTACGGGGAGCTAATCACAACTCAAGGCATGAAGGCGTCCGACTTAACAGCATGGTTGATGGAAAATGGAATATCTGACAGCCTTGAAAGAGCAGTTGAACTCTGTAGAAGCTTACATCAACATGGAATTATTAAACCAGGTATTAAAATCTATTTTATAAATATTAAAGGGATATACAAAAATTACATATATAAGAACATTGAAACACGTAATTTGGGATATCTTGATTTTAAATAAGAATAAGACAGATTATGTTAGTGATAATATACTGAATAAACATGCTATTGAATAATACTGAAAGTTTTATTGTTATAGATAAAGGTGAATCAGTGATTTTGCATATCAATTATTATTTTTCAAGTTCGAGTTGTGTTTCTCATGTGATGGTTACTTTTAATAAACGTTTATTTATCTTCATTTATTTGCAGTGTAACTGTCTTGTAATCCCAGGATATAGTTGCTGTACTTTGATACAATGTTTGCATTTACCAGCTGAGTGTACAGCTTAACAGGCTACATATGTTTGGACTTTGTACACAGAGTAGCTTTGCTTTACCAATTATGGCTTAATTAAGGAATTTTGTTTCAACCAGTCTCACTGTTGTTTTAAACCCACAGTCAAATGTTCATGCTTTATACATGGTCAATTTTTACGATTCCTTTTTCCGCAGCTAAAATACAGTAATCTACAATCAATCTTTGGTTGTTTTGTCACAGCAGTACATAAATTTCCATTATATAACCTTAATTATGTAAAACAACAACACAATGCTAGGTACATGCTAAATGCCCATGTTAGGTGGCTCGGGATCTGTTTGTTTTGTTTGTGGTGTGTGGCAGTGTGTGCCGAGTGGATTATCTATAATTGGTACATATCGCTTTATTTGCTTGGTAGTCACGGCAGATGTTACATAATGGTAGTTATGTAATGAGGGTTAAGTTTAATCAACTTTCCATTTAGAAAATCATGATAATATTTATGTTCTGTTTACCATCTATATTTATATACTGCCTATATCAAGAGTTGACTACATAGTATGTATTTGCCATATGCCACAAATAGAATTTTTATGATGGTTTATCTATATATAATTTGGTACATAGTAACAGCCGTTCACGCCTACAAAGGGCCAACAGAAACAAAACCCTAAATTCCCAAGGCACACTACCAGTTTACCTTAAGTGTTATATATTGAATTCCAGATAATAACTAAGCAACCAAAATGCTGTTAATATTTAACCTTGTACCTTTTGTTAGGGGGATTGAATTATTCTGTAGTTCAAAATGCGATGTTACATCCCAACCCATTTTATCTCAGCTATATTATTTACTTAAATTGTGTCGTCATCAGTTTTTTTACTGACAATACCTATTCAGCAATGCTAAATGTATATAAACCATTATTTCCATGACAATATGAACATTACCGATAGTACAATGGTCCTACTCCTACCAGTTACCAATTATAAAAAATGGTGTTGTTCAATAACAGTCTGGGCGTATAACCACATGTGAAGTGTTGCCAATACCTAGCTCACGCATAGTCTGACAATGTGCTCATAATCTACTTAGTAATTTCAAATTTGAATTTTATTTACTACATAGGTTTTATACATGCTTGGTGCAATAAAACATTAATAGTTTAAAAAATGGCAAAATGATATGCATTTAAACAATACTAAAAATGGGTAAAGTTCGGATAAAAACAGTAAATTTGTTGGTCACTAAACTAATTAAGGTAAGAGCGTTGAGATTGCTGTATACTTTTCTACTTACTGGTATTCAATACTACCTAATAGGTGTAAAGAATTCTAATTTAGGAATCTCTTCAAACACATGTTAATAACTCAGAATAAAGCTCAGGCGCACGTGCATGCGCTGATCATGCGCCGCCCGCATGTCTAGCCAACGCACCTCATTTCTAATTTGCGCATTTTAGAAAATTATGTTCGGTTGAATTACCCCTGAACAGTTCCTGCGCCGGTAAAATGACTTCCGCGTCGCCAGTAGTGTTGCGGCCGGGGATTTTATTTTGCTTTTAAAGTCGCAATGTCTTGTAAAGATTTAAAGTCCAGAAACACACGGCTGATTTAGCCACATGAGATTGCGTTTGAAGCCATTTTTTTACATTCTTGCGTAAATTTGTAAATTTAGCAAGAGTGCTTTTTGTGTATCTTATTAAAATACTTTAAATTTGCGTCTTAAATCGGACGTAGTCTATCTTATGTTATGAGAGATGACTAAGGACCACTGTCTGCCTGTGCACCACAGGTCAAACTGCACCGCAAGCAGTACTTTATTAACACTCATGGTGTTGGTTTAAACTTTAAAGTTTTGTTTTGTTAAGAAAGCAATAAAACTTTGCATACAATTGGTTTATAGTTGTTGCTAGGTAGTTAAACTCGCACCCCTATACATTTCTAAAAAATGATTTTTGTAGGCGTTTGCATGATCAAAATTTATGGAATGTATGTCGATTGTATTGTTGATGCTTTAAGTACTTGGTTCGCATTTTCTATCGGTACCAAACAATACTATTTGCGAATCACACACAGCTTCGTGTTAAAAGTTCACTCAATCTGTAGTAAAGTCACCACGTCAATACATGTCGTAATCGACACCACAATCCCGCAAAATGCGTCATCCCTGCTACTGGTATATCTATCACGTTACTCGAGCTATGCTGTGTTTGCGTCAACCATTTTGTATATTCTCCTTAGTTGAATAAAAATACTGCGTGTTTTCGCAAACATAAAAATGGTCTTGGAAACCCCACGACCACCGCATCTATTGTGAAAAGTATTTGTATGCAAATGAACTCTTGAGACTGTTTGTCTAGTTACGGTTCAGTACCAGCAATTTGCAAAGAAGCTGGAAAATTTATATGAAATGTGTTAAACATTCAGCGCAGTTTTCAACTAAGCCTATTAACCACATGCAATAAGCATGTTAAACCATATCGATTTAGGACTAGCTCCCAATAATCAAGAAAATTAGGAATTGTCTTCGATCGGCTGTAATTTAATTAGCACGTTGACCTTAATTCGTAATGGTCACTTCAATCGTTCCGCTTTTAAATAACAGTGCTTGCATAAGGCGTTCAACTCTTGAGATTTTTGTGCAAGCCGGCATGCGCGTTGCATAAACACACAACTTATGTTTCAGTCTGTGCACTTTACTGTGGCCGTTACGTTTCCTTCAGTGAACGTTTTTTGCTTTTGCAGAAATTTAAGCTGATTCGGTTACAGACAGTGTTACCACGTTTTGTTTTTCGTTGTTTCGAAGAAACTGAATAAACAGCACGAACTCAACCTAAAAAGCCCCACCGATACTTGTCCACAGTAGTTTTCCTTTTAGGTTGAATTCTGCGGCTTTTTTTATTGCTTCCCACTTATCTTCAGTGGCGGAACTAACCATTATACAAAGGAGACATTGTCCCGCCTGAATGCTATAAAATACGTACTACCCCGTATATTTAATTTCAGAAGTTCTTTAAATGTCGTATGTATACATTACATTATTATTATGATGCATAGTAAAGCTGACCGGGCATTAATACAGTAAATTATTGCTTCACAATATCCGTTATTAGATTGTTAATTCTCGATTCCTTTGTCTTGTATTGGTCGTGAAAAGTTTTCTTAAATTACATTGCGATAATGTAAATGTGTATTATGCGTCAAACAGGGTGTAAATGGTAGTCAAAGCAGCTCTGCTCTGAGGTTTATTTGTTAAATTTAATCGCTTTGAATTAATTTACATTAATAAAAACCCAGCAGAACCGCTTGAGTCGCGTATGAATAGGGACATTTCTCATTTATTCAATCACGCATATACATGCACAATATTAAAATTGTTCAGAAGTAAATGGAATAAAAATTAAAACCTTTTTGTTTTGCTTGTTTTATACTTTTATCGGTTTGGTTTTTGCAAGTGTATTGCAAACTGGCGTTAAAAAAATCTTTATCATAAAATATTTCTAAAGAAGAAAATGTTAGTAGCGCGACTCAGAAGATTAGAAACAATTTTGACTTTTATTGCACAGATCCTCAGAATTAAGAACTTAATACATTTACCTTTTTGGTATGCATTTGTGAGCCACAAATATATACGAAATATACATCAATGTCCGGCCCCATTGCGGAGTTCGTGAAAATCAGTTTTCAGTCAAAATATTTCTGACTGACTCCGTATCGTTGAAGCCAGTGGCTCCATGAATTGTTCGAAAACTAAAAACTCCTTTTGCCTTGTACAACACACTACAATAGATATGTTAAACTGTGGGCACCAAATATTCGAACGATTACCTGCATGTGTGACAACGCTCTTTACCATTCACGGCGATAAAATAAGACAATCACAATACCAATATACCACAGACTCTACGAATAGAGTATATGTTACTCTTTCTAATTAATTATCGTTGTATTATGTATATAATAATAATCTATGTATATTATATGTTCTATGTATATTATAATAATCTATGTATGTAATGTCATATGATATATGAATATGCTATGATCTGTATATTATAATAATCTATGTAAATGCTATGACCTATGTATATTATACTCTTCATGTATGGAGTGTCTATGGTAAAACTTTAGTAACCCAAATCCACCACAGTGGTCCGGGACATCACGCGTTTCGAATCGGGAGGCTCGTTTTACTTGTTCGCCATTGATTACTCGAGATCGCCAGTATCTGTTCACACGTTTTTGTCGTCCGGAATAAAGTATTCAAACAAGGAGCCGCCACAACGCAATCCCAGGATTCATTTAAGGTGAGATGAAACTTAAACTAGCGCTGAGTTTTCATTTAAAAAATTTATGTTTATAAATGAATCGGCACTATAGGCTCAAAACAACCGATAAGAACTCTTGCATTCTAAGATACCGCGTTGAAGTAATAAGTTAAGATACTGTGAATGCTGGTCACGAATTTCCCCGACGATAAAGATCCGCCATGAATTGTGGCAGTTGTAACTACATGGAAACAAAGTTGTTTTAATCGATCAAACCGTTCCTTTATACTGAGTTCCATTGTAAAATGCAGTTTATAATTTTAAGATTTAAAAAAGAGATGACATTTCCAGTCGTGTATGAAATTTATCTATTCTTAGAATTTCTTCTCAGACAAATCAATTGTTGTCGTAATATCGCTGTTAAATCAGACGTAATTTGTAATTGCCACGTAATAAGTCTAATTGTTCACGTAATTTAAATGACACATCGTGTTATCTTAACAGACAAACAAGTGATCAGCTTCTTGATTTATCGTTGTACAGCAACGGGACAGAATTTAACAAAACAGGTAAATTCTCTTTATTCGTGCGATTTCGGAAAATTTTTAGTTCGTATGTAATTTATTTACTAACCTCTATTCCAAGCTATCCGGTTCTGTCGTTGGACAAGACTATTTACGGACATTGTCAAAACTCAATGGATTAAAATAATCTGATGATTGCCCGTGTGATAACCCCCCTTGCGTTTTCCCATTCACGGGGATAAACTTAATCATCCTATTCCTATTCCGTCGGTCCACAACTTTACAACTTTTAAGTGTAAGTTAAACCATCAAATTTCCAGGGAAAAAGAAATCTTCAACTGATTCAGGAGTGCAAAGCCCCGTTGCCAGGTATATTATTTTGCTACTTTTTACTCAGTTCCAAATACACTTTTTAAAATATTATAAAGTTCAAGAAACTTCTCTTGTCTTTTCATAGATTTTTTTTATTTTCTACCCCATTACCCTGTTGCTTTGAGTGTAGTCAGTTGTCACAAAGGGTTAAAGACTCCAGCGTACACGCGATATAGTCGTTATTTCGAATTCCGAACTATGGGTTTGTAACATTTGAAACCGTTGCACTACCCACGTTTTATTAGCTCCTTAAACCCTTTAACACCAACGCGACTGGAGATATCTATGTTTCTCGCCGCCTATTTCCCGCACATACAAACTAGCCACATAAAATTCCTGTCATTAAATAAACAAAAACTACCTTCAGTTACCAAACGTACGAATCGCTGTTGGATAGCAATGGTGAAGTAACGAAAGAAGCTCTGCTCCACCCGGATGCCCCCTTCACAAAGAAAGATTTTAAGGTTTGTTTTAGTTTACCCACTGCACGGTTATTTGAACTCTGTCCGCATTTGTAGTAAGGTGTGCTGGAATCTGGCCCTTTTTATGAATAGAAATATTTAAACGATTTACAATGTTGGTATGCATAGAATCAATATATGATAACAGCTGCAATACATCGGTTCGTGTTAGGGGGTTGGCCAACATGAATTACCAGTGACTAGACTTGTCAAGCACTTCTGTGTGTGGATTGAATCGCTTTAAACGGCGTTTATAATGTTTTAGAGCTTATTCATCTTTAGGCCCTTTAAAAAAGCATTTTGTCCGATCACCATATTTTGATAAAATGTCTTATTTTTTACAAACTTTCTTCTCGTTTTTTTTGTAAAAAAAATACTTCCCATGTCTTTCTAACGCCCTGTCGTTGTTCGCTTATTTCCACACAGATCTATCCCGACCCGGTCGGATATGGCTTTGTGGTTCGAGGTTCTGGACCATGTTATGTGAAAATAGTGGACCCGGATTCACCTGCCGGCAAAGCTGGTCTTGAGGTCGGTAATTCAAAATTACTTGTCGGATCTCTAAATTACTTTATCACATTCTTTGTTACAACTTTAAATAAAAATTAATACAATCTGCGGGCTGGTCAAAATTCCCTTCACTCGGCCCGTGGACTGTATGTTGCCCATGTCTGGTTTAAACCTTAAATAATGGTTTTGTCTAAGCCGCAATACAATCGTAGAATTTACGCAGTTAAAACGGTTAACATGGCTAAAATACAGATTTTATTGTCCTACTTACTTAACGTTTCGTTTGTTCTGAGTGGGAATTAAATGGCGACGATACTCTTGTAATTGGTTGGTGTACCTTAGGCTTACCAGTATGTGACCGAGATAAATGAGAACAGCGTCCTCAACGTACCGCACGCTACAGTAGAAGATCTCATATTGAATGGACCGAAGTATCTGAAAATTTCAGTTTTGATTCCTGTTCCTTCGCGTACCGACCGTGGAATAAACGAAGAGGTAACAAGAATTTAAATATTTGAATAAACAAGAATTAATCTTTATTAATATTTAGAAGGAAACGACCGCTGTCCCACCAGCGACAAGAAAATCCCGTACTTCCCCCAAGACCCCTTCAGGACATCCTTGGGTGAAGAAAACCCCAATGTCCAACTACACAGAATTCCGCTGCCAACCACAACAGTTTATAACGCAGTGATCTCATTAAAACTCTCCTCAATTGGCTAGGAAGCCGTTGTGAGGTCAGCACCGAGGTACTACTACCGGAAACTCGAAATATCCTCATTCCATTTTCATGTTTATCTTTTCACTGCGGATGCTAGTGGTATATATATCGGTGGTGTATAAGATGTATATGCTACCGGTCACACAAGTTCTATATTTCGGCGATTTGGGGTAGTTCTACATTTAAACCTTAGTACATATAACGGAATACCAATCTGCCAAAGACCAATCAGCCCGTTTGTGTGGCTTATTATGAAAACCGTTACCATCTTTAATATGTGGTTATAAAATGTAAACTTTGATATTTTAGTGCCGAACCTTTTATTTGTTTTCTTTTAAGGGCATCACTAAAATGCAAATAGGGAAGAAGGAAAACTCACTTAAATATCGAAAACTAATTTAAATGCTCTAAACACTAATCTCAACCCTAAAACTAACTCTTCCAACCTCATGTTTTAAAGTAACTCAATGCCCCAATCTTTATTTTAGTGTGTAGTTTCCCTTCTTTCCGCTTTTCCTCCTTTTAGTTTTTCCCTTATTTTAAGGCTTCCGACAAACCTTAATTCATGTAGAATAACACCGCCTTTACAAGTTCCAGTGCTTTTATCGTATTTTGATTATTTATTTTAATGATTTTTTGTTTTATTTTTTTTCGGCGACTACAAGAATAGCTTGCTCCTGTGGTTTAACGGCTTAAAAGCGAAATGTGTTTTGATCAAGTAATAAATTGATATTTCATGATGTCTACATGAAATGCAATGTAAAAACCAAACAGAAATATGTACCTTCGAAATTTACACTTTCAAGTTTATGTGGTTTGGTAATGAATATCACAACGAACTGTGGTGATGGGCCGTAGACTCAATACGCATGTTCTTGTAAAATTCGAAAAACAAGTCTGATAATTTTGATCCCTCGTCTAGATTTTGAAGCACCACTTATCGAAAGCTGCCACTTAAGCACTCGCACATAGTGCTTTCCACACGTATGGCATATAGTACTCAGTCACACGTATGGCATATAGTACTTTAATTAGTTAATTTTGATTTAATTTGTTTCGTTGAAACTTATTTGTATTAATGTAAGGTTTAACGGCCACATCGTTTTTTTTTTCTTTAATTTGTAATGTGTTTATTTACTGATGTGTTTTAACTACTGTAGTTTTGCCGTTTTATCCTGTCTCCTCAATGTAAA
The DNA here is from genome assembly GCA_000149265.1 of Ciona savignyi. Lineage (NCBI taxonomy): Eukaryota > Metazoa > Chordata > Ascidiacea > Phlebobranchia > Cionidae > Ciona > Ciona savignyi. Next base: position 137,888 of record CH002411.1, on the reverse strand, counting down.
ATAATTGTTTTATTCTTCCTTACTGTAACGAAGGAGCGAAAAAATAAACTAAAACTAAAAAACTAAAAACAGTCATATATCAGTCAAACATTTTGTTATTCAGTCTCCGATATTTGTTACGAAGTAGAACCAGAAAAATTGCATTCAATGCTGGCATGTATTCGGCGAAAAGTACAGGTAGGAAACGATATTAAATAGGTATTTCAAATATAATTGTGAAAGGTTGAATTAAAAAGAATTGCTTTACCTATCGGTACGAGTTTTTGTATTATTATTGTGAATTTTTGCATCAAGCACTTTTGTTGCCATAAAACACAATAATTATGATTTCACTCCGTTTTTTTTCTGTGTCACGCTGGTCGCTAAATGATTGACATGATTGGGTAATCCAATAACCAAAGTAAAAAAAATGTTTACGAATCCTAACTGGTATGAATTTATTTGACTCGACTTTAAAATTTACAAAATAAACAACAAAGGGAATTCCTGCTATACGAAAATAGTTGCCCAATTTTGG
>CH002411.1:114748-137194 GCA_000149265.1 Ciona savignyi | reverse complement strand
TATCCGGGAAAGCCCCGAAATAAAAGATGCTTAAGCAATGAGAAATACACTATTATTAAGTGTAAGGAGACAGATGGAAACTTAAGTCTAAAACAAATGGATAGTGAATTTGGATATGAACGAAAAATGTGTACTTCTAGTTTTCCACAGAAAATCCCCCATAATATAAACTTTATAAGTAAATACAATACACTATTATCACGTTAATAAAACAGCTAAAGACCTAAAACTACAACAAATTGACAGTCAATGCCAAGAAATATTTTAATACCCCGTACCCACCATGAACATATTTCGGGAAATCCCCCAAATTTGAACCGCTACCAAACCAGTGACCAATTTGCTTTCACTCCCCATTATAACAGGAATAAAAAAATAAGTAATATTTTTAGAGGTGTTAACCAATATGTATTAGATGCAGTGACAAACTTTAGATAAATCACGTTTACCGCGAAAAGCTTGCAATAATGCAAAAATCGTTTAATTATTTTGGTTTTTATTGTATTTTTTTGTATAGGAAAGTAAATATTTTATTTAGAACACATGGATATCAAGTTTGGGTGGTAACTCGGAAACCCATTAGTTTCTGCTTGCAAAAACAAACGTTAAACATTCTGTTGATACCTAGACCGATTTGGTGACCAGAGAAACCCGTTGCATGCAAAAAATATAACGCACACACAGCAGAGCTTTTAAAAATAGTTATGGTTAACAGGTGGTTGACCCTCTCTAGTATTTTGTAGTTTCACGATTTACGACGCGAAAGAGAAGTCGACTAACCTCAACAAGTAGCCTGAAATCTGTGCGATCGAAGAGAACTAATACAGAAATCACAACGGGTATGTATGAAGTAGTTTTTTAATTATAATGATTTCATCTATACAAATTTAGTTGCAACAAATACAGTCATCCTAAAGTGTCCGGCCGGTTAGTCTGGCAGTTAAGTGCGTCGCCTATCATTCGAAAGTTTGGTTCGAAAAATGGTCGCTAGCTAGTCGGTTGTGTCCTTCACTTCACGGACATTGCCCGAACCCAGCGGATTAATGGGTTCTACCAAATTGAAGGAACGTGTCTATCATATACAACACACTGCAATAGCTCCGGTAACCCGACGGTGAGCGCGAGGTGATATGACGATTACCCGTGTGTTAACCCCCTTGGTTTTTCCATTAACAAGAATACACATGAATATCCTATCCTATCCTTACACTCTGCAGACGGTTACCTTAAACAGCAATCTACATTCTTTCCCTGTGCAAAGGTTAAAGACGTTATTCTCAACTCATTAATGTGGTTTATGGAAGTAAGTACACATATGTTTATATGCACACTTCAACAAGTTCATGCTACTAACAGTTTATACCTATAATGACAGAATACGACCGATAGTGCTCTCAAAGGAGGATCCTGTACAACCGAACACGAGGCGGCACTAGGAATCAGTGACGATATAAAAGGAAAAGTTAAAAATATTCTGTTGGAATCTAATAATAACAGGCGAGTATCCGAATATTAACTCCAAGTGCATGCTTAATTGTGGTCGTTAGAAAAGACTTATGTAAAAGGGCTCGCATGACTTGCTTATATATATATATATATATATATATATATATATATATATATATATATATATATTTTGTTAACAGCTGTGGAGTCAGCCTACACACAAAGGCAATTGAATCGTTAATTCATTGCAAATGCGCATATTCTACATGGGCAGACTGGCACTGCTGTAGAACGCGATCTTGAACTACCAAAATGCTAACACCAGTACATTGCATATATTATATGATACTTATTATTTTCATCACCCAGATATAAACTGGTCGTCCATGTTGTTCTTGGTGAAACACCTCATGCAGACTTGATTTGCGGTAGTCGATTCATGTGGGATAACACAGTAGACAATTATGCGGAGGCTAGTTACAGATGCGGAAACCTCTTCGGTTTGGCTGTGGTGTACGGTGTATACTTTGAATGAAGCTTTTGTCTAATTTATAATGCACATACTGTGAAAGATAATGCACATACTGTGAATATTTCTAACAAAGTATATGTGTTTGTCTTCATAGCATTTTAATAATTAGGTGCCAACTTTTTTTGGAGTAATATGCAGTGTATTTTGATTAGAAAATGTTTTTTTCCGACCTGCATTTGTAAAGCAGTCGACATGCATCAAAGCTATTTGTGTAATATTGCTGTTTATTATACGTGTCTTAACATTTAATGTCAAGGTACCAGCTTTACATCATTTGCGTTTACATTTTATAACACTCTGTACCAACTTGAAATAATAAAAACATCCTAACGTGGATTGTGTTTATGTCCATTTAAATTTTACCATATACCGCATTTCTCTAAAAACCAAAGCCATATATTCCTACCCCAGCACTTGTAGGCTACATGCGAAGTTTGTAAAACAAGAAATGAGTCTATAGATATTATTCCCACAAATGTTAAGATAGGAATCGGTTAAGCCAAACTTAAGTTATTACATGAAACATGGCCGGGTGGCTTAGAAGTAATGTAAGCAGTGTGGCGAGGTGATGGTCACGTGACGAGTTCAAACTCGCGCGAAATGCCATTCCAAAAAAACTGTAATAAAGAGTACTGTTAAAACTGCATAATAGGTATTATACGCTCACCCAATGTCAACTTGCTGAATAAATCAGCACATTCATTCCATCTTATCTTGGTATAAACATAAATATCCTATCATTTTTTATTCTAATATTTTACTTAAATTATTTAATTTGGACCCCATTCATTCGTTGGAAAATTTATTCAATCAAAACAGAAAATTTCTCTCGTCATAATATCTCTTTCCCTCAATCTCTCTTTTGCTTGTATCATCATCCCATCGCCACGAAATCTCATTTGTTCGCAGAAATCGCGAATGCCCATTTGGCAGGAAACGGATAGATCCTGTAGTATGAGTTCCTTCAGCACGGGATACGCTGCATTATAACTTTGTGTAAATCGAAGATTGCTCAGTTGAAATTTAATTTAACAAGGTTAGTATATCAGGGTCGGTTAATTCAAGATTGGCAAAATTGTTCCATGTAACCAATGAACACTTTGCTTACATGATCGTAACCAAAGTATACTGGTATTAGGATTTTAGACAATTTTCCTACCTATAATTAGGAATAAAAACTTTAAGCTTACGTCCAATAAAACCAACGCACTGGTTATAAACATGATGAAAGAATTTAAGCGTTTTTAAAGTATAATTAGTCGTATATGGTGATTATCAAGTTTAATGTAATTTTAGATGAACAAGGCTTTTCTACTTCTTTTGGTTCTTGGATTGCTACTGGTGGTGAATGAAGGCGAAGCTTGGAGGCGTCGTCGTCGTACCCCATATAAAAACGAAATGAGTGACGGTAAGCTACAATTTAGTATTCTATATGTTGCTCTAGTGGAGTGCGGAATTTATTACTTGCAGTAATGGCGAATAAACTACATTGCAAATGGAATGTACTTAGAGATCTATAATATTTTCATATTTTACAATTTTGGCCTCTTTCATAAGCCAAATTGAAAGCAGTTGATGCTCACTGTGCTTAACAACGCTTAAAGAACGCGCACGATATTAATTTCTTGAAAGTTTAATATATTTTTATATTTAGAAACCATCAACGACGAACGAAACACTCTTTTTCACATGACTAATGAGAAAATGAACGAAGACTAAATGCAATATGGACAACATCGCGATGCGGATATAATAGTTTCAAAATTACCGAAATTTCATCCGTTTACAATTGGTTACAACGTGTATTACTTAAATGCATCGCCAGAATAAATAATTAATGCTGTCCACAAAAACTGTTATTTAAATCTTTAAACGACTATTCTGTTTTCGTCGATATTCAGGATTTCACTTAGATTATATTGTTAGTATGGGGAGTATAAAACAACTTTGTGCAACCCATATTAAATAAGATTGGTATTGAAGTTTTCATGTCGTGTTTGATAACCTGTGCAACCATTGGTAAAATTGTTTTTAAGAACAAAATCAATGTGTCGTATGCCAATTCTACACAAAAAAATGATCTTATAGAAATTGGCCCTTTATTGATAAACTAAATCATACCTTTGTAATATAAAAGAGTAAACTATCCTAGGATAAAATAGGTTGTTTGTTGCCTTAAATTATCAATTTCATTAAGAGAGAGGATTTTGCTCTTCATAATATCTCTTTTCCTCAATCTCTCTTTCACTTGTATCATCTTCCCATCGCCACGTATACCGTTTGTTCGTAGAAATCGCACATCCAGACTTGGCAGGAAAACGAATATACTTATATTTGCTGCCGCATGTTTTACTTCAGCAAGGGATAGTCTACATTATTATAACTTTTTGTAAATCAAAGATTGCTCAATTGAAGATTTAATTTGACAAGGTTTGTATATCAGGGTCGGTTAATTCTAGATTGGCAAAATACGAATTTCTAACCAATAAACTCATTGCTTTATGTGCCGTAATCATTACTGGCTTTACAGTTTTAGACAATTTCCCAACAAACAATTAGGATTGAAAACTTTACGCTTACGTTCAATAAAACCAACGCACTGGTTATAAACGTGATGGAAGAATTTTAGTGTTGTTAGAGTATAATTAGTCATATATGGTAATTATAAAGCTTATTGTAATTTTAGATGAACAAGGCATTTCTACTTCTTTTGGTTCTTGGATTGCTGCTGGTGATGAATAAAGGCAAAGCTTGGAGGCGTCGTCGTCGAACCCCGTTACATAACGAAATAAGTGACGGTAAGATACAATGTAGTTTTCTATATGTTGCTCCAGTGTAGTGCAGAATTTATTACTTGCAGTAACGGCGAATGGAGCACATTGCAAATGGAATGTACTTAGAGGTCTATAATATTTTCATATTTTATATACCTTTGGCCTCTTTCATAAGCCAAAGTCATTTGATCATGTTGAAGTGAAAGTAATTCATGCTCACTGTGCTTAACAAAGCTTAAAATTACGCGCACGATATTATTTTTTGAAGGTTTAATATATTTTTATATTAAGAAACCATAAACGACGAACGAAACACTCTTTTTCACATGACTTATGAGAGAAGAAAGAAAACTAAATACAATATGGACAACATCGCGATGCGGATATAATAGTTTAAAATTACCGAACTATACACAAAAACTCTATTAAATGGTTCTTCAAACGACTATTCTGTTTTCGTCGATATTCAAAATCTACGCTTAAATTATATTGCAAGAATGGGGAAGTAATGACAACTCGATGTACCCTAAATTAAAATAAGCTAAAAGTTTTAAAGTTTTAATCGTGTTTGACAATGTGTGACTATTGGTAAAATTGTTTTTACAATAAAATCAATGTGTCGTCGAATCGTTAACGCGACCGATTTAAATATGCCAATTCTACACACAAAATATGATCCTATAGAAAAGATCTCTTTAATGATAAACCAGAATCAGATTTGTTTCACCGCCTTTAAGCAGCAGCTGGCGATGAGGACAGGAAATAATCAAAGCAACCCGAGTCGTCATTAACGTTTATTTTATTTGTTTAATTTAAACAAGTACACTGCGTCCAAAATAGTTATTACGCTTGTTTTTGTGCAAGTTATTATCATTTTGTGCGTATTCCAACACCTATGATTGTTTTCTAGCAACCACAAATTGCCACCGCTTGTCGCAAACTGTCACTTTCGAACCTCTTTGTTGCGCCACTCTTTTCCTGCGAAGCCGATTTCCACTAACATTTATAGTATGATGAGACATGCGAAAGAGATATTGAAGATAGGAAATATTGTGGCGAGAAAATGTTCTATTTTGTTTAGGCAAATTTACCAACGTACAAATGGGGTTTGCTTGAAAACTTACAGCAATTTTTTACTGGATTTAACCAACCGTAGTTTTCCCATTTTTCTGTTTTTTTTAAATTAATTCTTGATGTCGCTGAAAATTGTCTACATCACGAATTAATTTCCAATGACTTGTAAATAAGCTCTTTGAACACACATGCTTTACCTTCGCACTGATGCTTTGGGGTTCCCGAAATGTAAATGTGTTAGGTTTCTTCGAGTACCTGCGTCTTAAAAATTCTTCTATCCGTCGTTGCCTCGTCCACCATTTGCATATTCGGGCCACTTACGTTGCATTGCATCATTGCTACTACCCCATGTTCTCAAGTAACCTAGCAATGTTGAAAAACACCTGTAGTAGCTTCGAAACGTAAATGAAGTCGAAGCTTGGAGGCCTCGTACTCCTGGGAAACTCAACGAAATGAGTCCCCATTAAGCCACAAAGTATACACCACTTGCTTTGCGTGTTGTAACCAACCACGTTTTTAAATCAAGACAGCTACATTAAAGTCCTGTGCCTTATAAGTTATCTTTATTATGAGTTCGGGGGATACTAGGATAGGATAGGATATTCATGTTTATCCCCGTGAATGGGAAAACCTAGGGGGTTATCACACGGGCAATCGTCAGATCACCTCGCGCCCATCGTCGGGTTACCGGAGCTGTTGCAGTGTGTTGTATATGATAGACACGTTCCTTCAATTTGGTAGAACCCATTAATCCGCTGGGTTCAGGCAATGTCCGTAAAGTGCCTTGCCCAAGGACACAACCGTCTAGCTAGCGACCAGTTTCGCACCTGCAACCTTTCGACAGAAAGGCGACGCACTTAACCGCTAGACCATCGGGCCAGACTGCTCACTAAAATAAATACTAAGGCGTTGGAGTAAGTTTTAAACATGGGATAGGAGTGAAGGTTAGTTCGGTGGTTGAGATTAGTCTTTGGGGCAGGGTTAAAATTAGTTTGTTTTTTTTACCGAGTCAAGTTTCGAATTCATGTTGGGCTCGTCACAAGGACCGTTTTTTTTGTGTATAAGAGTCGGTATATGTATCCGTCGCGTTAACCATTCGGCCACACGACCGTACAATTTGCATAGTTTAAGTAAGTCCGGCCCGTTGGTCTTATAGCACTCTAGCGGTTAAGTGCGTCGCCTTTCAATGCCGGTGCGAAACTGGTCGCTAGCTAGTCGGTTGTATCCTTGGGCAATGTACTTTACGTACATTGCCTGAACCCAGCGGATTAATGGGTTGTACCAAATTCAAGGAACGTGTCTATCATATACAACACACTGCCAGATCTCCGGTAACCCGACGATGGGCGCGCGGTGATCTGACGATTGCCCGTGTGTCAACCCCCTTGGTTTTCCCATTCACGGGGTTAAACATGAATGTCCTATCCTATCCTAGTTTCCCTCTTTCCCTTCTTTCAGTGTTGCCCATATTTAAATAAAAAATACGACTTATAGAAGACAGATCAAGATAAAACGAGATGTGTCTGGGAAGACTATAAACATTGGCCGATTTGGTTACTAATTTTAAATGATCAGATAATAGTGTTTAATAGTTTTTAATTAACAACTGAGGAGGTTGGAGGAGATCATGCATCTGGGAAGACTCTCGGCCAGTATTCCTTAGTTTATTATATCTTAGTACTGGAATCGACGAATTACTACAATTTTTAGGGAAAAAACAAAATGAAAAATACGTACTAAATCAAAATACTCAAATTGATACCAATAGGCCCTCATAATATTCTACGTGTGTAAATCAGTTGTCCAGTCAAAATCATCATTAATGGAGGGAAAATTTCAATACAAACAAAAAATTCGGCATCCAATACTAATATTTACACGTTTCCCTGAAAATAACCATGAAGTCAACCACGCCCAAAGAAGGACGAAAAAACAAATATCAATTAAAGTCACATTTTTATAGACTGTTATGAAATATCATAACAGCAAGTTAAACAAATCAGAAACAGGAACACACAGCAAAACAGACATCCATTAAAGCACATTCTTAAAAAATATAATATCTATACAAATACATAACATATTTTGTGGTTAAAATATGTGTAATGTCTTAAATATCAGTGTTCCGCTTTTAATCTGTGCCATATCGATATATCTTAAAAAAACATATTTGCAATCAGAATAATGATATTCATAATATTATGGATGTGTATGTGTATCATCAATATTAAATGTATAGTAGAATAAGTAGATAAAATTGTTATGATGAATATAAAAAACATATTGCACATTTATGACAATAGAAAAAAGTAGCAACAACAACAAGCTTAGCTTCACATTGCTTTGAGCTGTTTAATAAGTTTTATAAATCTGCTGCATCTGAAATCCATTTTTTAATGTAAGCAACTTCAATTTTTCTAGCTTCAACCACTGACAATGGATCCGCATTATTTGCATGACGCATATCCAGATGATGGGCAGCACCCCGCATCCAAAGAGAAATCACAGAATCAGTTTCCATTTCGGGCACACCTCCCACATGCCACGGGTCAAGCCAACCATTTGTGAAAACAATATTTCCAACGTCCACAATGTTTAATCCACCAAAATTAATTAGACCCCAGTTTGGTCGCGACTTAATTCCATAGTTCTTCATACAATTGTTATCAAACTTTTTTTGGGTAAATTTGCTGATCGGGAACATGTCTGTTACACCATTGCTGCAGAATGGCATTACCATCTCAAAACAGGTCATAAAATCCCACAACTTGTTAGATATATCTGGTGTCATAGTGTTATCCAACTCGTAGCATTGTACTAAACCGCTGTGGTTCTTATACACACCAATTGCATTGTGCATTGCCTTTAACAACTCCACTCCTTTCAAGTTTGGTGTTTTCATGTGGTTGCATGTCTTGTTAACTGGCCAAGAAGGAGTATTACTTAAAAAGGTTGTTGGGTAGGGATAATCAACCTCAGCCATGTTACAAAGTATAGAAGTAAGAAAATTTTGAAGTTTCTTAGTTGACTTTAATGGTGAACAGAGATGAAAAATGTCTTGAAGTAACTTTAAACCTCCAGGTTGCTTTGCTATGTCTTTTAAAGTTTTCCACGTGTTTCGAACATTGTTGACACACTCCTCACCATATGGAACACTGAGGAAGTCATTGGTAACAACCTTGTCGAAAGCATTACATGGAACTGTCGCTGGAAAATAATTAATGGGTGCAGAAGAAGCTATTGCCCCAGTTACAATATGTGGGTATTTCAATCGAAACCATGCACTTAACATGCCACCATATGAACCACCAAATGCAATAACGGGGCTGTTTTTCGCTTTTGAATACTTTTTCTTGAGGTGGTTTACCAGCACTGCATAATCAGCCAGTGCCTGCTCTGCTGTTAGCTGTGCAAATTTATTGACTGTGTTTGCAGATGGCATGAGTTTGCCCCAAGGCTGAGACTTTCCATAATACCTATGTTCAGCAAACACAATCAAAGGTTTGAAGATTGGCGCTATGTCCCAGATAAATCCTGTGTTGTTTATGAATAAATCAATTACTCCTTCATTTCCAGTGTAAATAAAGATGGGTCCGTTATCTGATGTCCAATACTCATCACTTATGAAAAAACGTTGCATGAATGTCTTGTTGTTTGTGGGATCAAAGTGATCAAGTTGTTGTTCAAAATAATGTTCAGTTGGATAGATGTAACAATCATTCTTGGTTACTCTCCAACTTAATCCAAATGACAAACAGACAAGTAAAATTCCACACAGTTGCAACATTATTAAATCTTAAATGCAAACTAAATTAAGCTTGTGTTACCGGTATCTAATTTACGTAATATTATGTTGTTCGGGATGCACTTAACCAAGGTGCCACATTTACAGATATGTATATATTGAGGTATTAACTAAAGTTGTTTGAATTGAATCTTTGCCAATAGGTCTATGTCAATATGGAAACTATAGTCAATGCCCTTAATTTTTGGGGTTAATTATCGCATAAGAGGCAGTATAAAAACTGCTGAAAGTTGTCTAAAAAGTTTTTTTAAAGCCATTTACGTAAATAAATAATTTGGTGCAGAAAACTTAACTGTGAGCCCCGGACGGGTCTGATTGAAAAGTATGGTTGATTTATTGTTGATTGCTAAAGTTGGTGTTGTGTAAAAAAAATATAGGCAATAAACTGTAGACCAACATACTTTGTAAACGTTGTAAAACATGTTATTTTTACTAAAAAATATGTGTGTCATTGCCATACCTAATACCAAAGGTAAGATAGAATGGGATATTCATGTTTATCATCATAAATGGGAAAACACAAGGGATGTTATCACACGGGTAATCATCAGATCACCTTGCGACCACCGTTAGGTTAGGTACTGAGTACTTACAGTGTGTTCTTTAATTTAGCAGAACTCATAATTACACTCGGCTCAGGCAATGTCTGTTGAATGCCTTGCCCAATGACACAACCGACTATTTAGAAACCAGTTTTGAACCTACAACAATTCGACCTAACGATTAGTAGTTCACCAAGTTAATTGGTCGGACATAGGGGTTATAACACATAATGAGATTTTCACACAGTGTAAAAAGCAAGACAATGTCACCCATTACAATCCTGTTTTGACTTTTTAGCAAAAATTAACAAGTGGTAATTAAATGTTCTACAGAGCTGCACACACTTTAAACTTCGGTGCACACGATTTCTGGTTTAAATCTGCTAGGCTTCTTATAACAAACCTCGTGCAAATAATACAGTTACTAGTACTAATTCAGCTTATAAACAAACCGCTGGTTAAGAGATGCCCACAGGTTTCATTCCGACCTTTCCGTCTTGTTGGAATACATTTTATTTATTACGGCTATGGACAGAACGGTAGTCTGATTTTTCTGTGCTGGGTGGCGCTATTTATTTTTTTGGAATTATCTGGGGAGTGACGATTTTCAAGTGTTAAGCGACTGAGCGGTACATCTAAATACTTACAGGATCGCTTGGACTGCTTAGATCGCATGGAGTGCTTAAATCGCAGTAGTACTTAGAGGCACCCGCGACTGAGTGGTCTTCTAGTTTTCGCACTTACTAATCGTATTCCTTTTTAGTATAGTGGTGAGTATCCCCGCCTGTCACGCGGGAGACTACGGTTCGATTCCCCGACGGGGAGATTTTTTGGGCTTTTTAACTCTTTTGTTTCTTGGATATACACTAACTCATCATAACGCCGCATTCAGCTTGTCTGAGCATTTTTGGAATTTGTCCAAGCATTGACTACAGTAATCGATCTTATAACATTAAAGCTCATTGCAGTTTTATCACTTCACTTCATACTTTGAATTGATTGTAAACACTATTTACTTAATATGCGTAAATGGTGTAATAAACATGGGGCTAGAGTTAGTCTTGCGGTTGAGATTAGTGTTTAGGTATGGGCTAAAATTAGTTTCCGTAATTTTAGTGAGTAGTTTCCCTCCTTCCCGCTTTAGTACAGCTGATAAATAGCGCCACCCAGCAGGAAAAAATTACAGGAGGTTTATGCGCAGCAAACTTCTACGGTTGTCAATATACGATGAGCCAATCAACCAAAACCATGCGTTTACCTTACCACGTTACCAGATTTTCCTAACTACAACTGCGACCGGCTCTACAAACACAAACAAAGTTTAAGCAGTGTTCTAATTGAATGTATTTGAAACGTCAATTCAATATTTGAAACAAAAAAGCTAGAGAAAAAGGGAAATAAAAAATAATAGGAAGATAATTAAATTAAAATCCGATTTAGTATTCATCATCTTCATCTTCCCCATCACCATCTCCAGAGTCCAACCCAACTTCCTCGTAATCTTTCTCCAATGCAGCAAGATCCTCCCTGGCTTCGGAGAATTCCCCCTCCTCCATACCTTCACCGACATACCTGCGAAGTTTAATTAAAAGCCACCGTGGAAATCGACTTGATAAACGTATGTATTACCAGTGAACAAATGCACGCTTGGCGTACATCAAATCGAACTTGTGGTCGAGACGAGCCCAAGCCTCTGCGATGGCGGTCGTGTTGCTCAGCATGCAGACTGCTCGTTGAACTTTCGCCAAGTCACCACCTGGTACCACGGTTGGTGGTTGGTAGTTGATCCCAACCTTGAATCCAGTCGGGCACCAATCCACAAACTGTAAACAAGATCAGTTTTAAACGTAAATAAAGGAGCACGCAGTAGCTCTGATGCCAACCTGAATGGTTCGCTTTGTTTTAATGCAAGCAATCGCAGCATTAACATCCTTGGGCACAACATCTCCACGGTACAGCATACAGCAAGCCATGTACTTTCCATGACGAGGATCACATTTAACCATCTGATTACAAGGCTCGAAGCAAGCATTGGTAATCTCGCCAACGGACAGATGCTCGTGGTAAGCTTTTTCGGCCGATATGACCGGAGCGTAAGTGACCAACGGAAAATGTATTCGAGGGTACGGCACCAAATTGGTTTGGAATTCTGTCAAGTCAACATTAAGAGCTCCATCGAAACGTAGCGAAGCTGTGATCGAAGAAACGATCTGACCAATCAACCGGTTGAGATTAGTGTAAGATGGACGGTCCACGTCCAAGTTACGACGGCAAATATCATAGATTGCCTCGTTATCAACCATAAACGCACAATCGGAATGTTCAAGCGTTGTATGGGTGGATAAGAATCGAGTTGTAAGGCTCAACGACTGCCGTCGACACCTAACAAAAGAATTTAAATCTTTAACCTTGTTTGGATATTTTTTTTTAATTTTATACCTGCGGGGCAGGGTAAACTGCAAATTCCAATTTAGATTTCTTCCCGTAATCTACGGATAGCCGTTCCATCAATAGCGATGCAAAACCAGAACCAGTACCACCACCGAAGGAATGAAAAATTAAGAAACCCTGCAAACCGGTGCATTGATCCGACAGCTTTCGGATACGGTCGAGAACAACGTCGACAATCTCCTTTCCTGTACAATAACACAAAAAATACTTTACCAATATACACGTAAAATATGCGTCGACTTACCAATGGTGTAATGACCACGTGCATAGTTGTTTGCCGCGTCCTCTTTTCCGGTGATCATTTGTTCGGGGTGAAACAATTGACGGTACGTACCATTGCGAATTTCATCTGTAAAATGCCGAGAGTTTTGACACTTTGGAAACATCACCATTTAATTTCTCAAGCAAATTAATTCACCTACAACCGTTGGCTCGAGGTCTACAAATACCCCCCTGGGTACATGTTTCCAGCACCGGTCTCGCTAAAGAAAGTGTTGAATGAGTCGTCGTTTCCGCCAACAGTCTTGTCACTCGGCATTTGCCCATCAGGTTGGATTCCATGCTCCAAGCAGTACAGCTCCCAACAAGCATTACCGATCTGAACACCGGCTTGACCAACATGAATTGAGATACACTCTCGCTAAAATTACAATTACCACATTACTGTACCCGTACTAAAAGTAGCTACTGTTATGATATTAAAATAAAAAACTTGAACGTCTGCACAATTTCGAAAAATACAATGGCTAAAATGTAATTAAATTTTGCATAACCAAATACTAGTAGACCCTTACCATTTTGATAAATTCTGCAAAGTAAAATATTCAAAAATAACTGTAAGTTCAATTGAATGATTACGAGTTGTATCTACACTGGAGCTTATATAGTCTTCGTTATGTCGTGGATTGGCCGCGTGTGATTGGTATACGCTGAGTGATTCAATAAAGAGAATAAAGCGAGCCACGCGGGAAATCATAAAAAGACTTATTCTGTAATTCTGTTGCGGTAAATTCCAACGAAACGCTTTAACATTCCACTTGTGTAGTTGAAAGATGTATCGTTTAAAATCAAACTCTGAATTCATACGGTTGTCTGGCCTAATGGTTAACTGTAGCTTTAAACTGGTGACGAACCATTATGGCTTCGAAACTTGGACCACTTTATAGAATATTATTACATAAATCAAACTATGAGAGTGCCAACCGTGTATTAAGGTACCACTCGACTTAACATCACGTATATTAAGCATAGTGTCCGGCCCGTTGGTCTAACGGTTAAGTGCGTCGCCTTTCAATCGAAAGGTTGCAGGTGTGAAACTGGTCGCTAGCTAGTCGGTTGTGTCCTTGGGCAAGGCACTTTACGGACATTGGCTGTACCCAGCGGATTAATGGGTTCTACCAAATTGAAGGAACGTGTCTATCATATACAACACACTGCAATAGCTCCGGTAACCCGACGTTGGGCGCGAGGTGATCTGACAATTGCCCGTGTGTTAACCCCCTTGGTTTTCCCATTCACAGGGATAAAGATGAATATCCTATCCCATAGATTTTTTTTTCTTGAATAAGAAACTGCAGGTTGCGTAATAAGAATTCTCAACCAACAAGCAAGCAATTGCTTTTTGACACCACTATCTTTCGGCTGGCGATTCAATCAGCTACGAATATTCCGGTTTCTCTAAATAACCAGTGTAAGCAGTGTGCCAGAGTTGTAGGCAGTGTGTAGACAATATATGCTAACTTGCAGATGTAAAATTTGTTTATGAATAAAATCGTTACAGCCGTTTTTGTGGCAGTACCGTAAGGAACTTTTCTGAAGGGTTCTTATAAAAAAAATCTGCTCCTATAGTATGTTATGTAACATCTCTTTCAACGACTGGACAACAATTTTCTGTTTAATCGACTGGCATACATGACGGGTGTAAAATTCAAGGGAAAAAATTAAATCGCACCCACTTAGGCCACTTAGGATCCTATGGGGATCAATATAAAATTAGTTCAGCTTCGTTACGCACGAATGAACTCATTGCTATGCCAACTAGCGTCTCATAAAAAAAGGTAATTTCCCACCACAAAATTGGATGTTGTGTGTTGTGTTGGTCCATCCTATTATAAGCCTAACACTGCATGATTGTGTATTTTTATAAATTAAACTCCCGATATCATCGTATAACGCACAATACTCATGGCGTTTTTTGGTTTAACCGGACTGGGATACCAAGATTCTATTAAATCAAGATTGGCGGAAAAGCGACCAGCGACATGCCCTGTTGCAACAGGTGACCCCATAAATTAAATCAGTAATAACAACAATTTTTAGTTTAACTTATATTTTTTAGTTTAACCTTATGTAGTTTAATGTTGTCTTATTTTTTAAATGTAACTAGTATATGGGGGATACCAGAAGCGTTGCACTCTATTACTTACTGTTGCTTGACTTGCATGACAAACTCATGTGCAACATGCAACCAATATGGCTTTAGGCATATAAACCAAGATTTTTTAGGAAAAATGTGAAAACGGTGTGATGTTTAAGAAAAAAGTAGTGCAAATGACACCAGAAAGTTCTCGGTGTATGTTGTACCATTGCCAAACTTCTCATACTGTTTATTTAATATGCAAATTTCTACAATTTTACTAATGTCCGCGAATATGTTTGATCATCCTGACTTTGCATCAAGAAGTCTATTATTGAAATAAGCTAGAGTGCTTCTTTAGCTGATGCACCAAAGCAGCTGCAAGAAAGACATTGCACTTTAGGCAATTAGAAAACTAGAGGCGCTAGACGAATGATTGCGAAAGCGTTTGCCAAGAATGTTTTTCTTAATCAAGAGCGAAAGTCAGGAGTTTATGGATATAAATTGACATCACTGTGTGTGTCATTATATTTGAACTTTGTATATTTTTAGGTTCATCAGAACCGAAACCTGCCCCATTAAAGCTTCCTCCTATACCAAACACTGGAAGAGTGACAGATCATTTCAATAACTACACAAACCCCATAGCTGGCAATGAGAGGAGTTATTCAAAACACATCACCCTGTTAAAGAAGCACGTCAGATCTGCGTACTGTGAGTCTATCATATGAAAAACTAATTTAGATGAGGGCTTGTTGAGCAATCCCCCTTTAACTTTTGCTGTATTAACAACATGGTCTTGTTAAGCAGTGTTTTAAATTTAATTTATACATATATGAGTCTCAGTTGTATTGATGAAGTTATGCTAGTTGGCCTGGATGTATACATGAAATCAAAGGTGGCTTTACTTTTCTTGAAATGCTCACTTATATTGTCAACTCGACCTTTAATCATAAAAACATATGTGATTCCACACTAATCTCAATGTTAAAAGATAAAAAAATTTATGTTATTTTGAATTGTTTTGTAATATTTTTACTACTTTGAATGGAAATAAGGGGTCATACTGATTGGTGTGATTTCTTATTATTACTTCTCATTATTATTTAAACCCCGTCAAAGAGTTTTGTTTAAAGAAACAAGATACACCTGCCACTTCCAGTATTCAAACCAATAAACTCCCACATTGGTTTTAGTCTTTTTACTGTGTTCTATAAACATCTTCATTTAGGTTGCTTATCTTAAATGTTACTAGAGGTTAAGCTGTCAAGAAAATATAAGCCTGTATTTGGATTGCCACTTAAAGGGTAACCACAATCATTAAATGAGTGAATATATTGTCTAAATAAACAACCTGTAAGGTTATGCAACATCAAAATTAACTTATAATTTTAATTATTTTAATGTGCAAATAAAAATGTATGTTTTAACTGCATTTTTCTTTTCTTGCCGGTTTTGTTTACAATCACAGTTTTTCACCTAATGTAAACCTACACTTAATGCAGGTGTCCACAATTTCTGCCATTTCACTGTGGCTTCAAAAATGTAACCACTTTCGGTTTCTTATAGCACTTTGTGTACATTTGTATTCTAGTGTATTGACAAAGAGATTGCGAGTTAAACAATTTGTCTGTATAAATAGCTTCCAATCAGATAATGATTTTGTTTTTAAAATTAAACAGGCCTACTTAATATATGATAAGATGCAAAGTGGTCTGGTTTTGGAGGCACTTTTTTATTAAAAGAAGGGCACATGTTAGCCTTGCTCGAAATTTAAAAAAATTTGTACAATAATGTGTGTTGTAATTTTCTTTCATATGCAATGATATTGTGTCTGATTTTTTGTTGTTAATATTAAATAAAACAATCTTGCAGCACCAAACGAATTGTATCGCATTCCCCTGACTGATGCAAACAACTTTGGTTGGGGGATAGCCAGCCATGGCACCACACCAACAAAGACTCATCCATGGGCGCGAACTCCAAGATATGTTCACTGTAGCAGTGAAATGACAAGGTCGGTTCATTGATTGTTCAAACTTAGCGTTCGTCTAAGTGGATACTTATAATTGTTGTACATTACACTACTAGACTCTTCATGTTAGAAACATGTGAATCATACACAACACACTGAAATAGCTCCGGTAACCTGACGATGGGCGCGAGGTGATCTGACGATTGTCTGTATGTTAACGCCTAAGTTTTCCCATTTACGGGAAGAAACATGAATATCCTATCCTTTCGGTGTGAAAACGTATCCTTTGCCAGGTTGAAAAACGATACATTCTCGCAGGGTAATCTGACATTTAACCGTACTATAATACTCTCTTAAACATTAGCATCCTTTTTGGATGATTGGCAGTGGGATAAAACCTGAATATTCTTTCGTAATCAAGTTTTCATTTTACAGCTTTGTGGATGCAATGGCTCTCACCAACAGGGAGTTTTCACTGTTTTAGGATTTCATTCTCTTCCTATCAAGCCATTACCTTGTTCATATTTGCATGTTTCTATTTTCCACATGTGTCACCTAAGTAGATATGATATTTTATTTCTCTTTGCACAATTGCGCGCGACCAACTGTGAATGTTGAAATGCTTTTAATTTGCCTATCCTTGTAAACCGACATTCATGCTTTTATATATAGTGTAATTAATATCAAAAAAACTTACTTTATAAAGTGTTTTTTTTATTTGTGTGGTCTGTCTAAATATCAAACAGGAATCCTGTTTTTTCCTATGTATCCAATGTAAATGAAAAGAATCGTGCAAGTTAACATAGCATTAACATGCTATTCAAAAAGTATGAAACAAAACAAGAGTGCGTCTTAACCACATGTTTAATCATGTTAGCTACGATGGTCTAGATGTGCGTTTATCTGAATTGTGTTAAATAGCCAAACGGAATACCACATAGACACGCACAACTTCACGTAATATTATAAATTAAAAATTAGTAATCGGCATAGTATTTTTTATCTAATTTGGCGTAGATGCACCCAAATCTGCCAGGAATGTATTTCGTTAGATGCACATGAAAATACATTTGATTAGGCACAAAACCTTTACTTTGCTTGTAAGAAAAAAACTGTTGCAGTTTGGTTAAAACTTTCAGAAATGTCGGATAACATAGACGGGCACGCATTTGACAGGAAAATATACTACATACTAAACATAGATAACACGATTGGTTTGTTACCAGAGAACTCTTGAGTTATCAAACTAAACTTGTTAGTATAGGATAACCATGTTTATCCCCGTGAATGGGAAAACCAAGGGGGTTGACACACGGGCAATTGTCAGATTACCTCGCGCCCACCGTTGGGTTACCGGAGCAATGTGTTGTATATGATAGACACGCTCCTTCAATTTGGTACAACCCATTAATACGCTGGGTTCAGGCAATGTCCGTAAAGCGCCTTGCCCAAGGACACAACCGACTAGCTAGCGACCAGTTTCGCACCTGCAGGCGACGCACTTAACCGTTAGACCAAACGGCCGGACCACTTCTTTGCCTAAACGGGGCTTAGTAAGTAGGATGGTGAGGTAAGGTTGTTTGATTATGATAATATAGGTTTTATTAGTTATTGTTATTTTAAATCTTTTTTTTTTTCTTCGTCACTCTGGCATGAACCGTTCAGGGAGTACAAGAAAAAACAAAAATGCACAGGTATAAAACAGCAGCAACACGGTACGGCCGTGCGGCCGAATGGTTACCGCGACCGTAACACATACCGAACCACATATAAAAAACGGTCTTAGCAACGAACCATTTCGGGTTCAAACTAAGCCCAGTACAAAACACAGCAGCAATACGAAAGAAATTTAACTCTTGTAGTACAGCTAGTCGGTAATCAGGGCTTGGTTAAATATTTGTTGTCTAAAACTTCACACTGTTGTTAACTTCAAATAATAAAGTAGAACTACAAGTATACAACCAGATCCTTGATTTTATTAAGTAGATATACAGTATATCAAGTTGTACTGCTTAGTGAGCCTTAGTCCTACGCCTATTTTATTTTCACGTTTAATGAGTAACGTTTTTAGTTTATCATGCCTTATTTCACATTCTTATATTATAAATATATTATAAAATAAGATCATCTGACAGAAAACGGTCAACAAGTTTGATATAAAACCACTTTTAATATCAGTACAGTCAAATCGTAGCAATTGGCCAACATAACGCTAGATGGCGTAAGTTCCCAACAAAAAACTCGTTTGTTGGCCTTGTGGTTTCGGACTGTACGGCCGTGTTGCCGAATGGTTAACGCGACTAATACATATACCGACTATTACACAAAAAAACGGTCCTGGTGATGAGCACATCAAGGGTTCGAAACTTGGCTCCGTAAAAAAAACAAAAAACATTGTGGTTTCAGACTCCTCGTTTGCGCTAGTGTAACTCTCCTTTGTCTTTTTTTCATTAAATTAACACTGTTGCAACATCCTCTGTTTTCGTAGCTTCAATTTTTTTGGCAACACTGATAATTTAAAAAGGGCCACTTAATTAATATTTTTGTGGTTTCGGACTATGTTATGTATTCGGCTATTGTGGTATCAGTTTACCCATGCATCGGTAGCCTACTGTTATTGCCGAGAGTACGATTATCTTTTGTTTTAGCCTGCGAAGTGTACCCTTTGCAGTAACGCTTCCCATGAAGTGTATTGCGATAACTGATTTTAGGCATTAGTAATAGCATCCGTTCACTACAGATTCTGGTCTCATGCGTTTTGGTCTATTCACAACAGCTTTTAAGTACAACTCATTTGAAAGGTTACACATAATACTAAGGTGATGAACTAAATCAACGCCGTACACGTGTTCAAAAATAAAGAGAACAAAGGATAAAAGGGCAAATAAGAGAAAAATAAAGACGTCACGGAAAACAGTGAATAAAAATGGAGATCAACTGAACTCTCGCATTAACGTCGATTCTATACATTCAATCGCTTGCGGAAATGATTGATTACGTTTAGCCGAGTTTATAGACAGTGACAGTTTTACTTTGTAATGTATAACAAGTGGTGTTGTTCACTTATGGTTCTATGTTTAGGTATTTTAATTTGATTTTTCTAAGTATTATGTATTCGACTATGATATTACACGAGGCAGATTTTGCTTAAATTGCGATATCATTATGAACAATAAGGGAGTTTATAATAATAAATTGTAAAACGCCAATTTTAAACGATCAACATTAAACTATATTTCTCAGTTACATGTTTATAGGTTAAACGAATGTTAAACTATAGGTTAAACGAATGTTTTTTATAGGTTAAACGAATGTTAAAATGACATTTGAGAGTATTTTAAATGCTGTAGGCGGTTTTGGTAAGTATCAAAAATTGCTTTGCTTTTACTTCGTTTTGAGCAGCATACCAAATGGATATCTGGTTTTGTCGATCGTTTTTGTGGGAATGACTCCTTCACATAGATGCTGTATTCCCGAAATTGAAGGTAGTAATATTGATGCGTTTCATGCCATAAAAGTTTTAAATTGTTGTTAGTGTAAGTTATGGACTAAGCAGATTGTTTATGTTAAGATCTTCAGAAAACTGTTCAATATTAAAATGTGGAAATGACGCGTCGTAAATTGCCGCTTCCGATTTATTTTAGTAAACCAAACACATGTGACAGTCACATAAGATACGCCTTTTGCGCTTTAGAGAGTGTGGTCGCAAAACCCTGTCCCAACTGCCAACCAAGAGACCTGTCTGCCCTAGTCTACCTACTACTACAAATAGTACGCCAATACAATAGGGCGTCTTATTAAAATATAAAAGATAAACAGTAATAAAAACTACTAATTATCCGCGAGTGCAGATAGAAACGGCTAGAACGCCTGAAGAGGTGCAACCTACGAACACAGTGACCATAGATAAGTGCAAAGTGACACAAATAAAGTGGAAAACTTACAAAAATATAACACGCAAAACCAAAACAACAATAACCCCAAAACATCACATTAACCAATCTATTACACATACTTCCTAACTGTTTTACAATATTCCTAACACTGATTTTGTACAAAATGTGAAATATAAACTAATGTCACTAACATAGAATTTATATATTGGGGACAATAAATTATTACATAGTGTGCAATTACTAGAAAATTGCTATATAGATGTGTGTTGTATATAGTTGAGACTTTTTAAGTTTCAGTACATTTTACTTAATTTTGGAGTTTCAAGCCCATATGCCCGCTTAATGTGTTACCTAAGGATGCAACCGTCATGCCAGCGCCTGATTTCGATTCGACATCTTTTCGGGTGCAACACAGTTCTTCTAATAGAACGCCACTATAAAAAAGGTTTAAAAACTTAAGCGCCATTCTCTTAAGTCAATATACTATATTTAGTAATCAAAGGTTTTCTACATCAAAATATTTAATACTTAGTATCTTACGTTTGATGTTTTTTCTTGTTCTTTAGATGTTAGATTAACAATTTTAGATAATTTTTTCTTTTTATTAATTAAAAATTTATCTACCCAAAATTATGACTAGCTAGTCCTAATCAAAAAATATGGCGCCAACTTTAAATTAACCGCCACTAAAAATACAGCTCTATCCTCTAAATTGAACACCACCTCTAATAGATCGCCACTATAAAAAAGTCGGTTAAAAAATAGAACGACGTGGCGCTCAAATAGAGGTTTTGATGTATACATAAATTACCGTTTATATTCTATACTTAGATTGCAGCAATCGAAGCTCGGGTTCAAAGTACCACCTTCCCAATGCGGTATGTGCTGTTTTATGTATCATTTCAATGTGTTACCCCCGTATTGTCCCGTAGACAAGCTAAACCCTGGGAGGATAGAATATGATTTTTTTTTCGGTGGGTAGTAAAACGCAATCCTTATTACCCTGAAAATCGTCTAATTATCCTGCGCGTACGTCAGGTTACCGGAACTATTGAAGCAGCGTATTTATAAACATTCCCAGTAAATATATATAGAAGGCATTTAACCAGTTATCACTCAAAATCCTTTTCTCAGTATGTCTTATATTTTTTCACAACTTTAAATTAGAAGTTTGGATCTCCAACCTCAAACCCAAAGTTTTGCTTAACATTCGTACATCGGAATTTTTTTCTATAAAAACAGCTAGAAAATGCACAATCAACCCCTTTATTCCACAAAGCTCTGTTCCACTAGTACAACACGTTACAGTTAAACGAGAACACTGGCGCACATGACGCTTCCAACTGTACAAATTGGGAGAAAACCCATTGTTACTCAGCACAATACTCATTTAAATACTATGACTAAGACACTATCAATCGTTAGATCTGGTCACGCATAGAGGTCCAATAATTGGTTATATGCCATCTATAGTTTTTACTGATTTTGACTTTTTCACATGGTTAAACCGCTGGATTCATAAGGATGTTTTTTTGTTGAATATTTTGCTTGAATGTCCAGCATAACCACATTTTTAAATATCATCTCAGTTTATT
>CH002411.1:100147-114648 GCA_000149265.1 Ciona savignyi | reverse complement strand
AAAGTATTAAGCTATAAATAAGTCGCAGAAGAACAAGGACAGAAAAGAATAAAAGTATGAACTTAACTTTGCAGACCTTGGATCTTTACATACCAATTGACGGCGAGAATGGAAGATTGAGCGAATGTAAAATATACGGGGAGAATTCGACAACGCGAGAGTGTTCTAGCGGTTGGGTTTACGACACAGAATTCGACCGAAGTACCTTCGTCACGGAAGTATGTTTAATTTTGTATATGAACGTAAAGTGTAAATCTTGAAAATGAGTTTGGTATTTTACTTTTGTTTCTTCAATAATTTAAAATTATAAGCTACAAAAACAACACAGGTATATTATTATTGATACAATACAATTTAAACTGTAGGTTTATAGGCTATAAACCGCTATATGATTAAAAATGTTTAACTATACTTTACCATTTTTGTGGCGAAATGTGGTTGCATGGAAAAAAAACTATCGTTATTTTGATAAAAAAAACTTAATATGTTCATTTTGAAGGAAATGTTTTTCGTTAGGTGTAAATGCCAACATAATTTAAGTTCATAAACGCATACAGTGGAAAACGTATGCATAACTTCAACCCGAGAATGCATAACGGTAGCTAAAATATCCGCTCAGCTAAATTGCCCAGCATTTACTCCATGTTTATTTAACATGTAGCGTTTGTATGGAGAAAATAATTCATTCACATGTACTATCAATATTGCAAGAAATTTTCATTATGTTCTTATCTTATGGTGAAATCAAGTGGGACTTAGTGTGCGGTCGAGCTTCGTTTCGACCTTTGATCACTGCTATATTCATGGCCGGTGTACTGGTTGGTTCCGGCGTCAGCGGCATATTTGCAGACAGGTTTGTCGACCTATATGCTTTACCGCATTCGTACCATATTAAAATATTTTTAGTTCACTCTAACGAATACTGGTGTTACCATGACTTTTACGTTCTCATTCCAACCGGAAATGAACATGATTGTTGTATTGCATTATATCACATCGTCTGCAAACTAAATGTCTAGCTCTAATAACCCAGTGGTTCCCAAAGTGGGATATTGCAAAATAAGTTCTTAAACACAAACTAGTGTTCCTTAATGTTCATTAAGGGACACTAACACAAACTAATGAATGTTGTAAATATTTGTATTTTATACCTATAGGTTTGGTCGACGACCTGTCTTTTTGGGCGGAACGTATGCAATGTTTATATTTTTTGGCCTTTGCGGGGCGGCACCGTCTCCAATCGTATATCTTGTCACCATGTTCTTTGCCGGAGCTTCCAACCTGATTAACTTTGCAGTTGCGTTCGTGCTGTGTGAGTATGGCAACTTTTCAGTATTTTTGCCAGGCCTACTTAGTAAGGTTTAATCGTCGCTTGATGCATATTGAAAGTGCGGTATGTAAGTCGACATCGCTAGCCGATCGGCTGCACGACTCTTACTTTAGCTTTCGAATTCACACTCCACTGCGAGAAATTAACTTACGCATCGTACCCGCAGGTTCTGAAGTGATCAACACCAATAATCGTATGGTAACCGGCACATTGACCATTGCTGGATTTTCGATTGGTTATATGATAATTCCATTAGTTGCGTACTTTATCACCAATTGGCGGATGTTGTATCTTGCAATAGGCTTAACTGGCATCCTGTTTCTACCTTATTTCATGTGAGTCGTTTGTTTATATTAAAACAGACATCCCTAAACAAAACTGCTTCCTTATTACAATATTAATATACATAAACATCTTAAGCAATTATCTTAACAAGATTACTAGTAATTAAACCCCGTTTGTGCTTCTTTTTAAACTCCGGTTTAGAGCTGCTTTGTTGTACCGTGTAACTTGGTACTTGTAGTGTAAACGAATTTGCATATTCACTCCAAGGGTAATTGATGAATCTCCGAGTTGGTTATACTCCAAAGGAAGATTCGAAGAATTCTGGAAAGTGATACGAAAAATTGGAAAAATGAATGCTGTTCCAAATTCCGAAATTGACTTGATGTTCACGAAGTGGCTGGTATTTTGCACGTTTCTAACAGATTATATATAATGGGAATTTTTTTAATAATATTATTAATATGTCCGTCGCGTACAGACGCCGCTTGAAAAAGACATCCGAATGGCTGCCATTGCAGGACACGACTGAAAAGTATTCACAACATTAATCTAAATGTGTCAAGCTGACATTGCAGTGTCTTGCTATATATATATATATGGATATATGTATACTTTAATTTGTCTGTCCACCATTCGGTTGTTGGGGTTTCAAATGCCTTACTCGTATTTTAGTTCGGTTGTTTGTTGATCCTTCGCATGTATAGGTTTTGTTGCTTATAATTAATCTTCTGTACTTCGTTTACAGGCGGAAAACAAAGAATCCGGCTGCTTGCTTGCAGAGCAGCAGAAGAAACCCGTAACTGTAAACAACCGGGTAATAATAATAGTGTAGAATATCGCATTTCTACACTAACGTTTATAACAAAACGGCCGCCACCACTTTGTTAGACGTTTATACAAAAAATACATTTTTTTCAATTTTGTTTTTGGATTAAAAATAAAAAAACGAAATTGAAACCGTAACGCCTGGACAAAGAAAGCCAAAAAATAAAAACAATACTAAAATACAAACAAATCGAAGTAAAATTTTTTAAAATGTTCCAGTGTTACATGGTTATAGTTAGTTCTTGTATGGTATTTCGGCATACCACTCTTTGTTACAATTTTTGCAGAGCTTGTTTACTATAAAACATCCTACTGCCTAAAACTATTCTTATGTTTTTACAATAACCTAAACATTTTAGGACATTTGCCAAACTAAACAAGCCGACGGAAATTGGACGATTTTGTTTATTCATCTCAAGCAGAAGCTTGTATTTGTCAGCCTTCTTAACATGTGTTTAACTTGGTAAGATAATAATTAGTTTAAAAGCTTTGGTTTCTTATATACGGCACCCGTCCAGGTTCTCAGCTTCTGTTATTTACTACGGCCTGTCACTGAACACTTCTAATTTGGGAGGGAACCCTTACGTAAACTGTTTCATCTCTGCTGCAGTAGAAGTCCCGGCATATATTCTAGTTATTATATTGCTAAAGGTTTGACATTTTAAATTTTTTAACGTTTTTTTTGTTTTAGTATGTTCTTTTTAGTTTGTTTACTATTGTGTTCTTCTGCACACGGTCGTGACAGGTTGTCGTGACGCCATTTGTAATCCATAGGTGTTTAAGTATTTTTTACTCACATGCTATCGATAAACCGCCCATCAGGATTCCTGACAGACTAAAAAATATAAACGACTGCATTTTGCAACATTTGGCACAGATAATGTTTCCCAATACGCTCTTTTGCCATAGATTTTGCCACTACGTCGTGACAAAATAATTATAAATTTAGAATCCCAACTTACCCCAAAAAATCTCCCCAAATGAAATAAATGATAACCCATTTAAAATTAGACATATAACATAAATTGCAAGCAGAAACTAGTTGGTCCCCGAGTTAACTAACCAAACTTGGCAGCCGTGTGCTGTAATAGCAGTGTAGTGCGTGTGTTAAACATTTCCTGGAAATCGGTTAGAGATGTTATGGTTCGCCCTAGTCCGACAGATTAGTCTGGTGGTAGTCAGTCGTGTCCATTAGGGCACTTAATGGACATTGCCTCAACCCAGCGGCCTAATGGGTTCTACTAAATTGAAGAAACGTGTGAATCGTAAATAACAGACTGTAATAGCTCCGGTAACCCGACGGTGGGCGAGAGGTGATCTGACGATTTCCCGTGTGATAACCCCCTTGGTTTTCCCATTCACGGCGATAAACAGAAATATTCTATACATATCCGATCCCTAATCTTTTCTGTTCGTATTGAAATTCGCTGTCGATTGTTAGTTTTAAGTGTATAGCTCTAGCTGTTTCCTATACCTGATAATGTTATATTACATAGATGCCAGATATTTTATACATTGGGGGATTTGGGGGGTAAACTGGAATAATTGTGTTTTCCATTTTTTTCATATATAAATGAATCACTTTCTTTAAAACTTTGAATAATTTGTATAATTCCAATCTCGAGATATCAGCTAAACGAAAATGGCAAAGGTTATTTATATTATGCCGAAAATGCCGATATTGTGCTACTTTTTAAATATTTTGGTCTGCCGGGAATTCTCCTCCTTGGGCTTTCTGTAAAATGAGTAGTGAATGCAAATAACCAGCATCTCAATTATCAATAAGTTTTAACCTGATTGGATAAATATTTCTTGCCGAATAGCTGGCTACCAGTCATGATGCGAAGTGAAAACAATATGCTTCCCCTCCATTTTAATGGGGACTAATACTTACTAACTGTATATAAAACAAGCCAGATCGTTACCTGATGATGCATGCGTAGAGTGATTATTTTTTTACCGGGCTTAGGTTCGAACTATTAATGGGTTCGTCTCTTAGACCGTATATATGTTTGATATGTATCGATCGCGCTAACCATTCGGCCACACAACCGTAAATAAATGTTGTTTTGACGGTTGTTTCTCACTCTGTATAGTTCACAAAATAAGCATTTATTGTTTTACAGAGAATAGGACGCAAGGCCTTCGTTTTTTGGACTTTATTGCTATCAGGGATATTTTGCGGAGCTGTACCGTATATCGATAATTGTGAGATGATTGACATATTATTTTCGAATGTTAGTTTTGTGTGTCTATGTACTGATGTTGACTTAAAGGGTGGTTGACCTGTATGAACATATCTACAATTGCTTTGTCAGATTTTCTCTATGAATTTATCGTCAAGAGTTAACCCATATTGAACCTTAAGGTGTAGCATTTACCGTTTCGCCACGTTTGTTCTAAAATTGCATTACCCCAATGCCAATGTGTACATTACTTTAACAACAGTTTCCACGGAAGGAGCAATCGCCTCGGGAATGGTCGGAAAGTTCATGATCTCGGGCTGTTTCGCTGTGATTTACATTTACTGCGCTGAGTTGTTCCCCACATTATTAAGATCAACGGCGGTAGGAACGTGCTCCATGAGCGCACGAATTGGGGCAGTGGTTGCACCATACTTACTTTATGCAGGTGATGATTACTTTAGTTTGTGGTATGTAGAGTCTAATAATTGTTTTAGACTATATTCGTATGTGTCACAATAGTTTTAGCCCTTTTTGTCAAATATAGGGAACACTTATAAGAATAATAATCTGACATTACATGATAACAGAGGCTATAAAAGTTGCCGGATAGCTCAATTGGCAACAGGGTCGGTGGTCTGCATAGAACCGAGAGTTCGTGGACCGAAACCAGCTGCTAGCTAGACGGTTGCGTCCCTGGAGTGCGTTTATCGAACATCGCCCAAACCAAGTTGATTAACTGGTTCTATAACAAAGGAACATTTAAATCCTATGCAACAAACTTCAATAACTTCAAAACCGAGGCTGGGTGCAAAGCTAATTTGACGAATATCTGTCTGATAACAAGCTTTGTGTCTTCCCGAGAAAAAAACATGAACATCCAAAGTCCTACCGATTTTCATGGGACAAAACATAACTATCCTATATCCTAAAGCATACCCTGAAAAACTTAATGGTAAACATAACAAATATTTAATTCTTTTAGGTGAAACTTATTCCTCGCTTCCTTATATCATTATGCTTTCACTGGCGCTTGTTTCTGTCATTTTTCTCCTCTGGCTTCCGGAAACTGGTCGGAAAGCACTTCCTGAAACTTGGACAGATATGACAAGGTATGCTATATGGGATTGCTTATAATAAAAAACTAATGTGGAATACTAATTAAATCTAAAGTTTAGAAACGGTAACACGAAAAAAAAACATTATACCGGTCTAAACTCAATCTAACAATTTTAGCAGGACAATTAACAGGATTTTTCTGGAAGGTTATCGAACCTTTACGATTTGTTTTTTAAACGAAGTTTTCATATTCAGGCATTTCGTTAAATTCACTTCTCCAATATGCTTACAGAGTTTACAGAATGCTAGTGTATGGGTCCCTAATTGAAAAATTGGGACACATATTATTTTTGTCCGTTTTTTTATTTTCTTTTTTTTTTTTTTTTCTTCGCAAATCAGGATTGTGACAGGCATGGCATGGCGCCCCGACATCTACCAAAAGGAATAATGGAATCGTAATGAAACTTAGCCATTTGTTAGACACCATGGTCTAGATATGCAGAAACCAAAATTTTGGGTGATAAATCAAGGGGAATTCCCCCTGGGAGGTTAAAAACCAAACACGGTATTTTTTATAAAAAAAATAGCTTTTTGTGGCATAGCGCTTAAACAGCTGCTCCAATTTGAATAAGATTTGGTAGAATGTAAGTGCATTAGACACTGATTTAACACTTGAAAAAAATAAAAAAATTACCTAGGGAAATACCCTAAAAATAAGATTTTGTTCTCAAATCATGATTGTGACAGGCATGGCATGGCGCCCCGACATCTACCAGAAGGAATAATGGAATCGTAATAAAATTTAGCCATTTGTTAGACAACATGGTCTAGATATGCAGAAACCAAAATGTTGGGTGATAAATCAAGGGGAATTCCCCTGGGAGGTTAAAAACCAAAACGGTATTTTTTATAAAAAAAAATAGCTTTTTGTGGCATAGCGCTTAAACAGCTGCTCCAATTTGAATAAGATTTGGTAGAATGTAAATGCATTAGACACTGATTTAACACTTGAAAAAAATGAAAAATTTACCTAGGGAAATACCCTAAAAATGAGATTTTGTTCTCAAATCATGATTGTGACAGGCATGGCATGTCGCCCCGACATCTACCAAAAGGAATAATGAAATCGTAATGAAACTTAGCCATTTGTTAGACACCATGGTCTAGATATGCAGAAACCAAAATGTTGAGTGATAAATCAAGCGGAATTCCCCTGGGAGGTTAAACACCAAAACGGTATTTTTATTAAAAAAATAGCTTTTTGTGGCATAGCGCTTAAACAGCTGCTCCAATTTGAATAAGATTTGGTAGAATGTAAGTGCATTAGTCACTGATTTAACACTTAGAAGAAATAAAAAAAGTACTTAGGGAAATACCCTAAAAATAAGATTTTGTTCCAAATCATGATTGTGACAAGCATGCCATGTCGCCCCGACATCTGCCAAAAGGAATAATGGAATCGTAATAAAAATTTGACATTTGTAAGAGAACATGGTTTAGATACGAAGAAACCAAAATTTTGGGTAATAAATCCAGGGGAATTCCCCTGAGACGTTAAAATCCAAAAGGTTTTTTTTCCAATAAATTAGCTTTTTGGGGCATATAGCGCTGGAACGCCTGCTCTAATTTTGATCAGATTTGGCGAAATGTTGGACTATTAGACACTTTGTGCCAATTAAAGGAAAGAAAACATTTACTTAGGGTAATTACGTTAAAAACGACGATATGTTCCTTAATTACGTTTGTGACTGGCATGCCATATCGCACTGACAAATAAGACTAGCAGTCGACAAATCAGATTACAACTTTAAGAATTGTTACATAACATGACCCACATATGTAAAAACAGAAACTTATCTACTAAACCTAGGGGAATTGCCTGACACATGAAAAACTAAATCGGGCTGTTTTGGCAATTTAGCTTCATTTCACTTCAGCGCTTGAAAAGAAGGTTTAATTTAAAATATTTGTGGTGAAAATGTTCGTAAATTTAAGACGTTTATTCTTTTTTTAACTACACATGGAAAAGAAGTTTGGCTTGATAACTCTGGGACCCATGCGTTTATGCTTGCAGAAACAAACTACATATAATCAGTGTATGAAATACAAATTGTGGTTAGGGACCCTGTAGCATGAGTATATGGCCTACAACATGTGGTTTACAAATAGTGGTGGTTAAACACGTGGTTGACACTCTCTAGTTTTTTAATTGGGTCTTGCAGGCATGGCAAAAACATCAAACAAACTAAATTACCAAAATATGTAAAAAAAAACTCTCCGATCTTCCACATAAAATATGTTATATTTTATAGATTAAAACTGAGCGTCCGTGAACTGTTCGTGATACATAAGCTTGATCATTTTGAAGACCAATTCGGAAAGATGGAGTCGTTACACAATAAACCGAAGGATAATGTATAGGAAAACTGACCTTTTATATGGTTTAAGTAGTAAACCATTTTAAATTTAAGCAGTATATATTAATTGGTACATTTCAATGCTAATTTTGTATTTTTGTGTGTTTTACCAATATATAAACGTAAAAATAGATATCGTAAAATCTCTATTTTCAACCCTTTCTCTATAGTGAAGGTTAATTGAAAGGTGGCGCTATATTTTTTGATTAGCCGGTCAGAATTTTGGGAAGATAAATTGCATTAATAAAAAAAACATGTAATACAGTTAACACCTATCATCTAAAAAACAAGCAAAACATCAAACGTACCACATTTCATGATAAGTAATAAAAATCCACTGGTGAAAATCAAGTGTCGCTTGTGTAGCCGTCCTTATCATTTTCAACACTTTCCGCTTCAACATTGAGTGGGCAACGCTAAAAGGAGGAAAACTGCACACTAAAACTATGGGAAATAATTTTAGCCCTGTCATGAACACTAATTTCAACCCCAGAACTAACCCTAACTCTCACCCCATATTTAAAACTAACTTTAATGCTCCAATATTAATTTTATTGAGCAGTTTCCCTTCTTCCCGCCCTCCCGCTTTCCCTCCTTTTAGTTTTACTCACATTGAGTTATTAAATGATTTAACGTTTACCGGTTTGTATGCATTTGCTCGCACTTTTTATATAGGAAACCTTTGTTAGCATAGCATAATGAATGTATAAGTTCTATTAAAGGGTGGCGCTCTATTTGTCTACCTTTATATATATATATATATATATATATATATATATATATATATATATATATATAGTGTAAGATATCTTGACCCATTATTCATTAAATCAGTTTACATGTTTTCTTTATGTGAATGTCGAACCGTTATATTTTGCGTCATAAACGTTGTACGTAATAATAAGCATTTGTGTTAAAATATCCAACCGAAAGGTTGCAAGTTCAAAACTGGTCGCTAACTCGTCGGTTGTGTCCTTGGTCAAGGCACTTTAGGAACATTGCCTGAACTCAGCGGATTAATGGGTTCTACCAAATTGAAGAAACATATTTAAATCATAGACAACACACTGCGATAGATCCGGTAACCTGACGGTGGGCGCGAGGTGATATGGCGATTACCCGTGTGTTAACCCCCTTGGTTTTTCAATTCACGGGGATAAACATATATATCCTATCCTATATTTTCCTATGTCGTCAATTCGGCTCAAAATCTATATTAAAACAAAGCTTTGGACAAAATAGTACGGTCGTGTGGCCGAATAGTTAACGCGACCGATACATGTACCTTTACTCTTAAAACGGTCCCAGTGACGAGCCCATCGTTCGAAATTTAAATCAATAAAAAAGAAAAAAAGCTTTGGGCAGTATTGGGCACAGCATAGGACGCGTGGTAGGACAATTAGACTCTTTTGACGTGGATGCCGTGGCTGAAATATCACTTCCTTTTATATAGTCATGTCAGGGGGCGTTTATGGAATCAAAACAATCAATTTATCATTATCATCGATATAATTCTTTAATATCTGATCAATTTACTGTGCGGAATCCTTCTACAGGTTTGCAAAAACAACAAAGACACAACAACTAGGGAGATGGTTTTCAGAAGTTACGTTTTCCACTTTCAAGTCACACTTTAGTTACAAACTATTTTTAAATAGACACGTCTAACAAGAAAACTTATTTTCAAGACCTTAAAATATGATTGCATGTATATTGTGAGTTATATTTGTAATGCAGTAATAATTACGTTTTGAACTCGCGTATTATATTGACATGAAGATGAAGTTACCGGCGCTCTTTCTGTTCTTATTTGTTCTGCGAGAATGTTAAAAATGCTACATAAAAGAGGGTCTAGTTGTTATAAAGTATAGTGTCCTATTCTTACATCTAAACAAGGGGCCATTAATGTGTTGCGCATAACGCAGAAAACTCATAACGACCATTATTTCAGCTGTAAACAAAAAAATAACATTGAATTATTTTCAATGTAACTACTAGTTACGATCATTCCAATCGTTAACAACGAGCCCATATGGAATGAAAACAGAAGTCTCGATTTTTGCTTTGGTTCCCGATTGGTTCGATGAATTCGCGTATTGTTATGCGTCTCTCAGTTTCGTAACGTCACGTCCGATTTAACATAAAAGATAACTTAGAATAAAAAAAGGGAAATGATGTTTTATATTAAGCATTTAATGTTAGTTGAGACTATCCAGTATTTATACCGATTTGTCTCTTGGTTGGGTTGGATTGTAAATGACAGTGCAGTGGCGTTTAAAAAAGGTATATTTTCCACTCGATTATAGTTCTTTGTGCTAAGTTATACTTGTCTACAGCGCTTATATTAGGGGCGTGTCTTAAAAACGTCTTTTATAAAAACATAGCCTGTTTTGGTGTAAATGTAATTTAAAAGCGAAAAAATTGTTCATATGTTTTAAAGATACATCTATACAGTTGGGAATTAGGTAGCTTTCCGAAATTTTAAAATACAGATGGTATTCCATGATTATTTTTCACTACTATGACTGTAGGTTAGATTTTTTATTGAAAAAATATAGTGCCCTGTTATAATAAATTGTTTTTAGCAGGCTTTGTTTCAAACCCATAATGAACTCGTCACCAAAACATTTTACGTATAGAATTGGCATAATTATCGGTCGCGTTAACCATTCAACCTCACCACCGTACATGGTATTTTTTTAACCGAACAAAATTTGGAACCCATACTAGGTTCGTCACAAGGACCGTATTGGTATGTACTTTAGTATATGTATCGGTCGCGCTAACCATTTGGCCACATGACCGTATACGCGTATATGGTATTAAGAAAGCTTCAGTTAGTCGAGCAATAATACAGTAACGGTGCTCTACCGGGTACATTTTTAAAACCAATGTTTGGTCCACCGCGTTGTATTGATTGTTTTTTATTTGTTGGTTTTATCATCTAGCCGGTTAATTCCGACTATATTCTCTTTGTTTAACTCCAAGTAAATATTCTGTTAGACACTTTTGTGTGTTTTGCCGGGGATATTTAAACCTGAATCGCTGGTTCGCTTTCTATACAGATAAACTGTATACAAGTCTGTCTTGAACACCATCTGCCAAACGACATTTTATCTTATGGTCGAATGAGCTGTGTGCTTAACCTTACGAATTGTAAGAGTAATCCTATTTAGATGATCAAACCAAAACAGAGACAGTTGTGTAAACCGGTCGTCTTTAGGACAACAATAAACGTAATATATTTTTATGACACCCTTATTTCGGAGAAATATTGTTTGTTTTGTAGATAATCTTCTTACCCGATTTCCACAAACAACTGGTTATATCAATACGAACCGCGTTGCTCAAATACCGTCAACACCGTTGCTCAAACACTTGTCACAATCTAGGAAAGTCCCCGCCTTTGGTCAGCGTCACTGACCCACATTTCCTTTGCCTTAAATTCCATAACAAAGAAGGCGAGTCTGAACGTAAAGTTTTCCACTCAGGTTTTTGAATGTCCAATATTTCTTACGACTTTATAGCTCTACTAAGCAGTTATACCGTGAATAGCTTGACATATACCGAAGGAAGAAGATGGCGAGTTATACAAGGCAAGAACTGTCTTTACAAAAACACGTATATTTCTTAAACTTGAGCAGTTTAGTTTAATTTTGCTTCTTTTTTCCATTAAGAACAATGACATAATTTTTATAAGTAAAGAAGGTGGGCAGCAAAAAAACAGTACTTAAAATGCGTCAGTAAAATACACACGACGGACTAAAAACGTATATTTCTTAAACTTAAACAGATCTTGGTAATCTTCGGGTTTTTGTTTGTATCTTAATAATATATTTGAATATAAAATTATTTTAAGGGGTTGGAGGTTGACTATTAGATGATTATGTAAAAGCTTTATTAGCTACCTGTAGGCCTACCTGTAGATAGATTGCATAAACTGGAAGCGAAAGTAAACGAAAGACAATTAAGCTATCAGCATGTCAAAGAATTTAACATATTCAATACCGAACTTACACACTTAAGGCACTACAGGGCAAACTGTTTACAAAAAAACGGAAGATCAAATTCAGTAAATTTATGTATTCCATAAGATAAAACGTTATCTTGTGTAGCTATAGAACATTTTCAAATTGTTAAAAACAGCAAAAATGAAATCTTGTGTGTTGGTTGGAATTGTTCTGGCAGTATTGATCCCCCACAGTGATATCTCTGCAATGTTTGACCGGATATGACATCACCGCTTCAGCCGCGACCACCTTTCCCGTAGGAAATTACTCAACCATGACGAATTGTTCGGCGACTGACGACTCTTGTGTCCGGATAACTGCTACTGGTAACATGCTGGGATGTAAGTTTTCATATTTGTTTTCCGTTTAAACATGTTGTTTGGGCATGCGCAGACTTGTTTTGATGGATTGCGCATGCGCAGACTCGTTTTGATGGCTTGCGCATGCGCAGACTCGTTTTGATGGGATTGCGCATGCACAGACCTTAGTTTGGTGGTTTGCGCATGCGCACAAAAGCAACAGATTGAATTCGAGTCTACACCAAAATTATAACTCGGAAAACCCCACTTGGCTGCTTGCGGTGAAAACGGACTTTTCAGTGGTAATTGGGCATTTTTACAAGTCAATATAAGGATAACATTTCCCGAACCAACCATTTTTTCTGCTTTGGCACATTATGAGTTATCGTTAATTTATTTAATTGTTATGAATTCCGAAGTACCTTTTTACGCGTTTAGTTAGTGGCTGAAGTAAGATTTCCCATAACATAATGCGAACATTAGATGCCCATGCCCCAGTAATGTCTTGATCTATTTTAAATATGTTTTGTAGTTCAACATCCTGAAACTATCATTTGTCTTTACTTTAGTTTCGGTAACTGGTATCGGATACATGTGCTCTCAAAAGTCTAATTGTGCCTCTCTGTCCGGACAATGTTCGACACTCGCCCAGAACATCATCAACACCCAGGCTACAATAACGTAAGCTTGCTAAACATTATAGGCATCACCATGTTTTTTTAGTTGCTGTAGACCAGTGATATGATAAGCCATTTATGTGTATCCCCGTGAATGGGAAGCGCAACGTGTGATATCATATCTTACTTCAAGTCCACCGTCGGGTTACCAGAACTCTTGCAGTGTGCCGTGAATGGTTTTCAATCTGGTAGAAACTATTAATCCACCTGATTCAGCCGATGTCCGCTAAGTGCCTTTCCTAAGGACATTACCAACAAGCGTTCAATTTCAAACTTGCAACCCTTATGTTGAAAGGCGACGCATTAACCGATTAAGCTAATCGGCCAAAATAAATAGAATAAAAGGGGTTTCACAAGATAAGATGAGGTAGCCTATTTATGTTTTACAATCTGAATGAGTAACCGCAAGGGGTGTTATCACACGGGTAATCGCGAGATTACTTTGTTTATACCGGAGCAATTATAGTGTGCTGGGTATAATTGAGACGTTCAGGCAGCGGGAAACGTTCCTGCACAATTCCTCCATCGTATTTAACGATGTTTCTTTACTTGGTCGTGGCCACGAACAAAAATACGATTTCTCGTTGTCCTATTCCACATACAATCCCTTTACAATCCCTAACATTTCACAGGAGCTGCCAACTATCGTGTTGCTTCACCGACAACTGCAATTCTAAGCCGGTAGGTGGTGGTAGTGAGACAACGATTCTTCGTTCCGCAACAGTGATGTTGGCTGCTGCGTTTCACGTGATATTCTGGGGATTCACCTTCAGCGTCATCTAGTTTTTTTGTAGCCTTTTCCTGTAATCTTTACCACAATTCCATATTTGGATATATCCTCTTATTATAATTATATTAACCCTTACTTTAACATTGCACCGATGATGGCAAAAGATGCAAAATGCACATTTGTTCACTTTAATTTATTCGACCCCTCACACGTGTAAATTAAAAAAAAATTGTATTAATAATAAATATGTCATAGCGACACTGTGTTGTCAATTTGTCATATATATTACTCTCTTACCTGGTATTTGTTTAGCCATAATTTCAACACTGAACCACATGACCCAAGTTTATGGTAAATATTGCAGCTGTTTAGTTTATAGTTTTAGTTTAGTTTATTCATTTTTTGCTCCAGAATAAAAAAATGGCAAACGTATCAAATCACGACACAGGAACAGGAAAAGACGGCAAAACGAACAGTAGTTAGAACACGTCATTTAAAAATAAAAGGTTATGATTAAAAAGATTAGCGAACGCGGCCGCCAAACCTAAGCGAAAGAACAATAATGTGCTAACAAAATTTAATTAAGACCATAAACGATCATAAATTATTTTTTTAAACAATATATCTTGTTTAATTGAGGGTGCTTATTCTCTGTCAGTTAATGCAGTGGGTGATTGTTGCGAAAT
>CH002411.1:87656-100047 GCA_000149265.1 Ciona savignyi | reverse complement strand
CTATTAATCCGCTGGTTCAGACAATGTCTGTTAAGTCCTTTCCCAAGGACACAACTGACTAGAAAGCGACCAGTTTCGCAACTGCAACCGTTCGGCGGAAAGGCGACGCACTTAACCACTAAACTAATCTGTCGGACAGATCATGCAGAATAATAATTTCTATTCTTCGGTCCACATATAATGGATGCAAATCGAGCGCGCAGCATGTAATCATGTCTTTTACACAGTGTCATTCATCAAGGAATTTAAAGCAGTTTCGCTGAAGATTCTACAACTATATTTAGGTAACACTAAGATCAGGTTAAATAAGGTTTACAAAACGTAAGGATAATACTGTTGGTTGACATTCTATTGGGTTTGAATAATTTCCGTTTTATTTTCATAAAATAAGTATTTATAGCTTATTTAGTTTCTGTGTGCCCAGACCTTGTATTGTACTTTATTCTATTTCTAGCATGTATTAAGGCCGTGGTTTAATCTTGTAAAAAGATGTCACTTATATAAGGACATTTGTTCAAGAACAATACTCACACGTCGACATCAAAAATGTAGTAGGCCTAGGTGATTGCTGCGAGATATAGAATCAGATATGTTTATCCCCGTAAATGGAAAAACCAAGGGGGTTAACAATCGTCAGATTACATCGCGCCCATTGCGGGGTTAATCCAAACTTGAATTTTGTTTAAAACCTTGTACATTTAAGTACGTGTTTAGAACTGCAAACGCGTAAACAGGGCAGTAGTCTCATATCCGATCTCCTATACATTTTACAAACTGCGGTGTACCAAAAAAACGTTTATTAACCAAAATCATATTTTTCCAACTCATTACAAGTTCCAGTTATTCACGGCGAAAGTTTCCGATCTTTTTACGGAATCCACACAAACAAGATCAGGTCTGACGTCACTGTACACTGGTTGGGCCGCTAAGATCAAGTCGTCACCGACACAGAAATCTTGCAAACCCGCCCAGTCGGCTCGAATGACGATTCGGTTCTCAACCAAGGTCAAGATCTGGATCTGACTGTAGGGATATTGGGCCTTGTAATTATGAAGTGCATAAGCTCAACAAGCAGATGTTATGAAGTAGTAAGCATAAGATATATCAGGGTAGGATATTCTGTTTTTTTTGTCTGACAGATTAGTCTGGTGGGGTAATGCGTCACCTTTCAGTCGAAGGGTTACAGGAACGAAACTGGTCGCTAGCTTGTCGATTGTGCCATGGGGCGAGGCACTAACGGATTGCCTGTTTCCAGTAGATTAATGGGTTATATCACTAGTTAAGGTGGACAATTTACAACACATTTCAATTGCTGCGGTAACCCGACGAATATGACGGTGGTAGTCAGTTAAACGTCCCTTGCATTATCCCACTATATGCCCGTGAATGGATAAACGCAAGGGGGGAATAGTAAAATTGTCGTCTTTTTCTAGGTTACCAGGGCAATGACTGTGTGTTGTATACTTAAACGTTGCGGCTCTTTTAGTTGAGCACATTAACCCACTGGGATGCTGCAACGTTTGTAAGCTATATATTCCAATGAAAATCCCGTCCAGCTACCAGCTAATTTCGATCTAAAAACCTTTCGGCTATCGGCACACCACTGACGCTCTTACTAAATAAGCAAACCGACTTGACAAAATTAAAACGGTGATAATGGGAAAACGCACGACTCGTTAAAACACACGCATTCGCTAGATTGTACCAGCCGTAGGACTACCAGATATAAGTGCAGACGATTAATACACTAGGTTTAGGACACGTCCGCGATGTGGCTGTTTAAAGGAGAAAACCAACTAGTCAGTAGTTGATACGGCCAAATGTTGACGCCCAAACCGACAGATAGGATAGAAAAATGCAATAACTCCTGTAATCCGACAGTGGGTGCGAGATGATCTAACAATTGCCCTTGTGGTAATGTCACTTGCGTTTTCCCATCCACGTCAATGAACATAAATATCCTATCCTATTTGAGCAACATGCTGGCATTTTGTTATTGCAATATTTAAAATTCCCACCCAGAATTCCGATCAATACACGCCACGTCGTCTATTCCATCTCCATTAATATCTGCTGCATCATGCAAGAGGGTATGCTGGTTAGTATTGCAGAATTCTAAGTCTTTATCCAGCGAGTATCCATGCTGTATCCCAAGTTCTGTCCCAGAGAAAAGTTGGCTGCATTGAAATTGACGAGGTTAGCACTGAGTTTTGTCCGACAGATTAGTCTAGTGCAGGGATTCTTAAACTGGGGGGGGGTGAAAGCTTTTCAAGGGGGGCGCGAGCATGACAGTGACATATTAATAAAAAACAGCTATAAATTAGAGTCAAACCTCGTATTTCTCGTTAACACTAATCCAATAGATTAATCTGTGACCTAGTTCGTTGTCTTCAACAAAGCCTCGAATTAAACGACTACTTTACCAAAAACAGTTGCATCCTTCACACTAAGCAGGGTAATGGCAAATAAATTATTGTTCTATTTTTCGTAAATTTGATTTTTAAGTAGGTGAGGCGTGAGCATGAATGACAAATCTCAAGGGGGGCGCGACTGAAAAAGTTTAAGAACCACTGGTCTAGTGGTTTAGTGTGTCGCCTTTTAACAGAAAGGTTGCAGGTTCGAAACTGGTTGCTAGCTTGTCGGTTGTGTCCTACGGCAAAGTACTAACGAACATTGCCTGAACCCAGAGGATTAAAGGGTTCTACTAAATTGAAGGAATATTTGAATCATACACAACACACTGCAATAGCTGTAGTAACCCTACGGCGGCGCGATGTGATTTGACGATTGCCCATGTGTTAACCCCCTTGGTTTTTCCACTTGCAGAGATACACATGAATATCATATCCTATCCCTCCTAGCACAGTAGCTTTTGGTCGACTGTTTAAATCAGTGCTTCTTAATGAGTTATTACCCTTCTTGTGATGTTATTGCAAGACAGATTACTTCAACCTAATTTTTTCATGAGACAGAGCTCTGTTCGCAGTTTACAACAAAATAATCTGTGTTGTAATACTAAGCTTGTTACTTAGATGATGAAAATTATAGCGCCGATTAACAGTTACATAATTGGTGCAAAGCAGGCATGAGCAGCATAGAGGCACCAAGCGGACATTACCTGCACCCAGTAATGGGTTCCACTACTAATAAAGGTCTGTCTGAAGCATAAACAACACACTACAATAGATTTGGTAATTATGGGTCCCATTTGAAAAAATGGGACACATATTGTTTTTGTCCGTTTTTTTTTTTTTTTTTTTTGTCAAACGCTTGACAGGTATGGTTTGTG
The DNA here is from genome assembly GCA_000149265.1 of Ciona savignyi. NCBI lineage: Eukaryota > Metazoa > Chordata > Ascidiacea > Phlebobranchia > Cionidae > Ciona > Ciona savignyi. The sequence continues at coordinate 96,758 of CH002411.1, read as the reverse complement.
GACCCAACATCTACCAAAAGGGGTAATGGAATCACAGCGAAACTTGGTAATTTGTTAGACCGCATGGTCTAGATATGCAGAAGCCAAAATTTTGGGTGATAAATCCAGGGGAATTCCCCTGGGGCGTTAAAAACCAAAACTGTATTTTTTTCGAAAAAATGAGCTCTTTTGCGCACAGCGCTTGAACGGTAGCTCCAATTTGAATCAGATTTAATAAAATGTGAGTGCATTAGTAAATGATTTAACATTTAAAAGAAATAAAAAATTACTTAGGGAAATACCCTAAAAAATAAGATTTTGTTGTCAAGTCATGATTGTGACAGGCATGCCATGTCGCCCCGACATCTACCAGAAGGAATAATAAAATTGCAATGAGATTTAGTTATTTTTTTGACAACATGGTCTAGATATGCAGAAACCAAAATTTTGGGTTATAAATCCAGGGGAATTCCCCTGGCACGTCTAAAACCAAACCAGTATTTTTTTCTAAAAATTTAGCTCTTTTGCGCATATCGCTTGAACGGTAGCACCAATTTTAATCAGATTTAATAAAATCTAAGTGCATTAGTAACTGATTTACCACTTTAAAGAAATAACAAAATTACCCGGGGAAATACCCTACAAAATAAGATTTTGTTGTCAAATCATGATTGTAACAGGCATGCCATGTCGCCCCGACATCTATCGAAAGGAATAATAAAATCGCAAAGAGACTTTTTTTTTATTTTTTTGACAACGTGGTGTAGATATGCAGAAACAAAATTTTGGGTTATAAATCCAGGGGAATACCCTGGCACATTAAAAACCCAAGCGGTATTTTTTTCTAAAAATTTAGCTCTTTTGCGCATAGCACTTGAACGGTAGCACCAATATGAATCAGATTTGATAAAGTGTAAGAGAATTAGTAACTGATTTAACACTTAAAAGAAATAAAATAAATTACTTAGGGAAATACTCTAAAAAATAAGCTTTTGTTGTCAAATCATGATTTTGACAGGCATGCCATGTCGACCCGACATCTACAAAAGGAAAAAATGTATGCGCAATCATACTTTGTTATTTGTTAGACAACATGGGCTAGATATTCAGAAACTAAAATTTTGGATAATAAATCCAGGGGAATTCCCCTGAGACGTTAAAAACCCAAGCGGTATTTTTTTCTAAAAATTTAGCTCTTTTGCGCATAGCACTTGAACGGTAGCACCAATTTGAATCAGATTTGATAAAGTGTAAGAGCATTAGTAACTGATTTAACACTTAAAAGAAATAAAATAAATTACTTAGGGAAATACTCTTGTTACGTCACCACATGTTATTTCTATTATTAATTTCGGGTAGTAACTTTTGTTCTAAAATTGTCCCTTGTCGAAATTTCTTTTAACATTTCTATGGTTTTGGGGGGAATTACCTTCTCGTGTCGCAAAAGTAGTTATTCGATTTGTAGTTCTTTTTGTCTAAGTCTGCTGTGTGGATACGGCCTTAGAAAGTGTTGTCGCTACGGCCTAAGAACTATTTAGTTGTCAAATCTGACTGGGTCCAACATAGTTGGTAAGCATTGTGTTTCTTTTTTGTATTTACCTATGTTCCGAATGTATATTGAAACTTATTATTTGTTTATAGCAACCGCTTCGCTTCGCTTCGTTTTGCTACTTCGATACTACATCGACCTTTAACATCAACAATAAAGATTTGTGACAATCTTGGCGTGAAGCAAGCGCGTTGCTCTGAGGACAAGTCCTGTCTCATAACCCCTGTTACGTCACTCCGGGTGACCAGTCAGGCCCGTCGAAGGGCGGCGTAACAACTCTAAAAAATAAGCTTTTGTTGTCAAATCATGATTTTGACAGGCATGCCATGTCGACCCGACATCTACAAAAGGAAAAAATGTATGCGCAATCATACTTTGTTATTTGTTAGACAACATGGTCTAGATATTCAGAAACTAAAATTTTGGATAATAAATCCAGGGGAATTCCCCTGAGATGTTAAAAACCAAAGCGGTATTGTTTCTAAAAATTTAGCTTTTTTTGCACATATCGCTTGAACGGCAGCTCCAATTTAAATCAGATTTGGTAAAATGTTAGACCATTAAACACTCTGTTTCAATTAAAAGAAAGAATTTATTTGGGTAATTTCTTTAAAACGAAGATATGTTTCTGATTTATGATTGTAACAGGTATGCCATATCGTACTGACATCTCCAACAAGGAGATCGACAAATCAGATTTAAACATTAAGAATTGTTATATAACATAATCCACATATGTAAAAACAGAAACTTACGTAATAAACCCAATAGAAACTTATCTACTAAACCCAGTAATTCCCTAAAACCACGAAAAACTAAATCGGGCTGTTTTGGGAATTTAGCTTTATTTCAATACAGCGCTTAAAAGGAACTTTAAGTTAAAACATTTGTGGTGAAATGTTCGTGAATTTAAGACGTTTATTTTTTTACCTTTACATGGAAAAGAAGTTTGGTTTAATAACTATGGGACCCATGCGTTTATGCTTGCAGAAACAAAATACATACTCAGTGTATAAAATACAAAATGTGGTTAGGGACCCTGTAGCATGAATATATGGCATACAACAGGTGTTTTACAAATAGTGGTGGTTAAACACGTGGTTGACACTCTCTAGTTGATAACAACTTGCCATTTCCCATTCACTAGGATAAACAGGAAATGAAATCATATCATATCCTACAACTATAATGACTAATTTACATACCAATCATGGGGATAGTGTTGTAAATAAAAATTTAAGGCATTCGTAAAACTCACACCCAAGAAAAATCTGAGATATAGACTGGTTCCATCCCAAAACCTTTCCGGTTATGGTCCAACAATCTACCATATTACCTAACAACTCGTAATACATACATGGAGTTATGTCTCAGGCAAATCATGTCTTTAAAATCATCGCCGTCAAATTTTCCGATAATTTTTTTCCCATTAAGACACAAGAACGTTGCTTCTTCGTTGTGTAAATCAGCTGCAAGAAAAATTGTAAATATTGGAGCGACTGTGGGTTCAATAAGCATTCAGGTCGACTGCTGTATTGCAACTGCCCACATGCACAATTTGCCAATATAGGAAAAAACAGGAAAACACATGATCAACAAAATAAACCAATTACAACGCGACAGTGAAATGGGAATTTAAAAAGAGCACCACGTCACAAATAAATAGAATTTAAGAAAAAGCCACAGTGGATGATACGCAAACTCAAGGCGCTTCAATATGCTTAATGAACTGTATTAATTTTCCGTTTCTTTGGCATACAACAGTATTTTTGCACTTTAATTCCTTTTTTTCGTATATGGTCTGTAATTACCGTTTTCTACATGTCCTTAACGAATTCTGTGTGTGGTAAAACGAGCCATACAATCAGGCACTTACCCCACGATGTAAAGTTGCCAATGACTCTTTTTTGACGTTTCAGGATAATTGTTGTTTTCGAAAGTCTTATGCCGTTGGGAGGTGTTATACCATACTGACAAGTACAGAACCTTTGCCTTAATTGATAACCAATGTCGCCGTTGGACATCTTCGTGTATTCCTAAATTCGTACAGGAATGGGAAAAGAGTTAACATGGAAGGTCCGGCTGATTAGCTTGGTGGGTTAGTTCTTTGCCTTTCAGCTGGAAGGTTGTGGGTTTGAAACTGGTTGATAAATAGTCAGTTGTGTCCTTGGAGAAGACATATAGTGGACATTGCATGAACGTAGTGGTTTAATGGGCTCTACTACATTAAAGAAAAGTCCTAATCATACACAAAATACTGCAAAAACTTCAGTAAACTAATGGTGGCATGTGGTAATCTGATGAATGCCTGTGTTTTAATGGCTAATCCATGTTCCTATTCACCAAAATAAATATAAATATGCTATCCTAAAACCATTTGTCCTAGCTCCGATAACCCAACGATCGGCGCGGGGTGATCTGACGATTGCCCGTGTTTAACCTCCTTGGTATATACGGGAATAACATGAATACCTATCTTAACCTATCCTATCCATTACAAAAATTTGGTAGTACCCAGTAGAACACTATTTGCAATGAAACTTCTAGATCTCAAAGTTAAAAACACTGGATTAAAAATGTGACTGTTTGCACAAAATATTCTGACAAATACTGTTTTTCAATGACACCTAAGAATTTTCCTATCTTATGTGTTCATACTTATACCTTATTAACTTAAACTACAGCACTTAGGATCAATGGTTTTTTTAAACCAAAGACTTACCCCTTGGCAAATATTTCGTACCACGCTATGCCGCATACACAATCGTTCGCTACGTTGAGTTGCGACACCATTACAAGGATCCGGACAACCCGGATACCAATGTGCCCAAGCGGACCACTTGGCTATATCAAATAATTCTTTTCGTTTCTTTCTAATCCTTTTCATTAGTTCTGCAAAAAGGTACGGTTTAAAGTTAGTTCATTGGTTCTGCAAAAGATTTGGCTTAAAGTTAGTTGATTAGTTCTGGAAAAGATACGGCTTAAAGTTAGTTAATTAGTTCTAAAAAAGATTTGGCTTAAAGTTAGTTGATTCGTTTTGGAAAAGATAAGGCTTAAAGACCGTGGTTCAGTAATAGTACGCCAAGCAGTCAAATAAAGGTTTGGATTTCTGTTGCGAGTCAACTATAATCTGTGTCTTTTGGCCATTGCATAGGGTAGGATATTTATTTTATCCCTGTGAATGGGAAAACGCAAGGGGGTTAGCACACAGGCAATCGTCAATAACCATAATCACAATACCGGAGTTATTGCAGTCTGTTTAGTACGATTTTCTTTAATTAAATAGAACCCACTATTTAACTGGGTTCAGATAATGTCTGCTAAATGCCTTACCCAAATACACAACCAGCTAGCTAGCCACAATTTCGAACCTGCATCCCTTCGACTAAAAGGTTAGACACTAACTGACTAAGCTAATTGGTTGCACATCAGTGGATTAAACATAAAAAAGTAGCCTAGCAATTCATAAACAATACAGTTCAACAGTTTCGATACCCCAATAGGGGTTTACATGGTGTAAATCAGTGCTCAACTACCAGTATACCAACTCACGGCAACTATTAGATCACCTTGTTCCCACCATCGTGTTATCGGATATATTGCAGTGTGTTGTGTATAATTCAGATACTACTTTAATTTGGTTTAAAAAATTTGGTTTTAGACCATTAAGTGTCCAGCCCAGGACACAACCAAGGGATTAGTTTCGAATCTGCAACCCTTTAGCTAAAAGTCTACACACTAAGCCCAATAAAGTATTAAGTTAGACAAATTGTGTAACATAATTAATGATTTAGTATCAAAATAAAAATAATTGGGCCAGGTTTCCGAAGGGGTTCTGTGTTGGCACAGAAGAAACCACCCATGTCCTGACTATAGAGGAGATAAAATGACATAACATTGCAGTAACAGCTGTATAATAAGAACCGAATCGATTAGCCAAGAACACTGTAATGATGCCTTACTTAAACTTGCACTGAATTTTACTTTATTCAAAGTTTAAACAAACATTTAACTTAACTTGGCGCTGTAACACAAGTAATTTAGGAACTAACAAAATAAATGTACTGTCGTGGAAAATACAAGTAAAGGCTAAATTAAAGTACAGAACTGAATTTAAACCCACTATAATAAAACAATTAACGAAAAACATGCGCGCCAGACTGATTAAGTGATGCCATAATAAAATACCATTTCAAAACTTATTCATAGGGGTGGGTTTTACCCATTTTTAACTCTGAATGGATATCACAGGTACTAAAAATTCCTTTTGGTTTTAAACACAGTTAAATTACCTGACACAGGACAGTGGACATTCTGGTTACAATAAGTCCAATCATAAAGAAGAGGATGAAATAACCAAGCTTCAGGGCACAATTGTCGTGGTTGTGATATGCAATTTCGTCTTCTGTTAAAATGGCACAGGAAGTTATATCAATTTGGTTAAAATAATTTCCAAGCATATTTGCAGTCTGTGGGCTGCAAAAAACTTTGTTGGTTCAGTAAGCAAGACGCTTAAATTACATTGTGTTAATTCAGCAGATTTTCAATTCACGGGAATAAACATAAATATTCTATTCTATTTTACTTTATATATATGATGTCGGTGTAATATCCCGGATATAAGTGTATCAAACAGGGTCTTATTTATTTTTTATGAAAGTATAAGACGCTCGTTTTTTTCACTGGATGCTTATTTTCTTAAGTTAATCCGTCCATTGAGTTAGTATGTATGTTTCAGAATTATCGGTTGAGATGTATATGACTTGTTTTGGCCCCACAATTTGGTAAGTATTGTTTGTATTTTTAAATTGGGTAAACTTGTGATTATTTAATTATGCATGTATATTTTTTAGAAAACGTTATTTACAAGACCTTTTGTTCATACTATTGATGTGTCAATTTCGAATAAATTCATGAAGTTTTGGACAATGACGCGTTATTTCAAACTCCAATTAAGAGACGCTCTCTAAGTATACTGCAACTTTTCACTAAGTCAGGTGCTATGACTAGGACTAGGAACCCGCGTCTAGTCGGGAAGTTATACCATATATTGCAATATTCGTCGACTAATGGTTTTCTTTATCTCACTTTACAGATTTTTTTTAGAATAAGTACAAGTGTGATACAATACTTCAATTTGAAAGTTATGGGTCCCATTCGAAAAAAATGGGACAGATATTGTTTTTGAACATTTTTTTTTTTCTACGTCAAACGCTTGACAGGCATGCCATGTCGCTCCGACATCTAACAGAAGGAATAATGGAATCGTAATAAAACTTAGTCAGTTGTTAAACAACATGGTCTATATATGCAGAAACCAAAATTTTGATTTATAAATCCAGAGGAATTCCCTGGGACGTTCAAACCCAAAACGGTATTTTTTCCCAAAATATTAGCTTTTTGGTTATATTACTTGAAAGACTGCTTCAATTATAATTAGATTAGGTGGAATGTAAGTGCATTAGTTACTGATTTAATACTTAGAAGAAATAAAAAAATTAACTAGGGAAATACCCTAAAAAATAAGATTTTGTTCTCAAATCATGATTGTGACAGGCATGCCAAGTCGCCCTGACATCTACCAAAAGGAGTAATGGAATCGCAATGAAAATTTGACATATTTTAGACAACATGGTTTAGATATGCAGAAACCAAAATTTTGGTAATAAATCTGGGGGAATTTCCCTGGGACGTTAAAACATTTGTAAGACAACATGGTCCAGATATGCAGAAACCAAAATTTAGGGTAATAAATCCATGGGAATTCCCCTGAGACGTTAAAAACCAAAATGTTTTTTTTCTAATAAATTAGCTTTTTGGGGCAAAGCGCTTAAACGGCTACTTAAATTTTGATCAGATTTGGTGAAATGTTGGATCATTAGACACTCTGTGGCAATTAAAAGAAAGAAAACATTTACCTAGGGAAATTCCCTTAAAAACAAAGATATGTTCCTGAATTATAATTGTGACAGGCATGCCATATCAGACTTACATTTTTAACTAGATGTCGACAAATCAGATTAAAACTTTGAGAATTGTTACATAACATGACCCCAGACCCACATATGTAAAAACAGAAACTTATCTACTAAACCCAGGGGGATTTCCTAAAACCATGAAAAACTAAATCGGGCTGTTTTGGAAAATTATCTTCATTTTACAGCGCTTGAAAAGAAGCTTTAATTTAAAACATTTACACACAAATTGTGGTAAGGGACCCTGTAGCTTGAATATATAGCATACAGAATGTGTTTTACAAATAGTGGTGGTCAGTGGCGTACCCAGGATTCTGTAACCGGGTAGACAACCGTGAGCGAAGCGAGCAATCGATTTCGCGCGTAAGCGCTAAAAATTTTTTTTCGCTATTTTCCCTGCATATACAGCAGAAAATCGCTCTCAATGCTATGTATAGACGCAATTTAATCAAAGTTGCGCTATGTATAATAATACTACTATTTTATATAAATACTACTATTTTATATAAATTTATGGTTAACTGTCATGTCAAATTTTAACCGTTTAACTCTTATTTGTTCGTTGATTGGTAAAACGCACACTTTTCAGACGTAAAATACCTGTCTGACAACTTCAATGCTATGCATAGAGTTGGGCGTAAATACGAAATTAGGTTCAGTTACGGACATCGGAATTGCGTTACGGACGTAAAATCAAAATTACGTAATTACACATCTCTGCGTAATCATTTAAACGTGAATTGCACGTCGTTGTAAATATACTTTCTCAGCAATTTCTTGTTTTTTTTAATCTTAGCAAATTAATTTGGCTTTTTAATTTTTGTTTTAGTAAAATATTTCGAACCACCGATAATCACAATCGCGGTAAATACACGTGATCTTGGATTCGGGCCAATTTCCTTATCTGGAATCAGCGCAGCAAGATAAAAGGCAACGTTGCCACGATCTTCGATCTTCGGCTTGTTTACTCGGCGAACGCTATGTATCGACGAACGGCTGTCCGACCTATAAATTTCTTTGCCAAAAACGATGCCGATTTGACAGTAGCCTAAAAAAAATTGGATAACAGTTAACCGATTGTTGTTACATCAGTTAACCGTTTTTCAAATTAACCGTTAATTCGCAGGTCTACTGGTATAATAAAAATACTTTACTGAAAAATGTTTATTATCCAAATGATCACCCACTATTCCTTTTGTAAATTAAATAAATCATTATATGAAAAACTGTTTCGTCCAAATGTCAGTCAAATCTCCGAGAGTGAACCACGCAGACAACTGCACCTGGAGAGAGCGAGCGCGATAAGCCCCCATCAAAAGAATAAAGACCACCACGAGTTGCGGTTTCCTACAGGCTCTCGGAGCTTTGACTGACATCTGAACTAAACGCCATTTTGTTTAGAGCCGCAATTAAACGTTTATAAGTACATACAATTCGTACAGTCAAAATCACCAAAAAATCTTTACAATCAACTATGTCGGATATTTCAGCTATATTGCACCATTAGCGGTAAGCCTGCAATAGCATTTTTAATTACCTTCCGTATTGATATTCGTATTTCCGTAGTTTCATATACGGTATTACCGGACTGTGGCACGT
>CH002411.1:63231-74825 GCA_000149265.1 Ciona savignyi | reverse complement strand
AGTCTGTATAGCCTAGGCTCTTGTGTAGTTTCAGGCCGGGTATACGCTTAACGTACCCTACAGCCCGTCCCTACTTATAAATCTACGTAGCCGGTCATGCGTATGCATTATTTTACTTGTACCGTTGCGTTATCGGAGTCAAACAAATATTACCAATAAAGTAAAACTGCTACCGTCTACCGTGTAAGTTAATTAATTAAAAGGAAAATAAACTAGAAAGTGTCAACTGCGGCGATCGCCTATGTAAACCATCTTAATTATCAACATCCGCGATCAGATTGACGTCATCCACTCGGAAACTGCAGAATCACAATGAGAATAGTATGACGCAAGTTGACCGGAGATCATTATGACGTATTCGTCACGAGACGCCTGAGGCCTGTTCATGTGCGACGAAGTGTTACGGGCGTGGTAGACTTCCTCGCCGATCTTGACTGAGGTGGGAGTTGGAATCGAGGCTTGGACGGACTGGTGGTTGGACCAAGAGGAGAACGAGCTAACTGCCACCTGGCGCGGTTGAGCGCCAGGCTTCGAGTCTTTGTCATATAGTTGACAGAAAAGGAACAAGGCAAAAGTCGCAGCTTCCGGATTAAACAAAAAAACGAGTTGACAAGCTGCAAGGAGAACGAACTGTCTATTAAACGCATCGCGCATGGATTTGTTCGTGTGTTCGCATTGAAAAACGTCAAACGTTGCAGTGGCGACCTTCCGACGGTGATTTTGAACTTAAACGCAACCTACCGAAGTCTGAAGAGTGGATACAAAGATTTCAACCGAGCAGACCCTACTGTTCACGAGGAAACAGAAGTCTGATCAAAGCAGAAGTCTGTTTAACTTTCTGCAGTAATCAAGTGAGCTAGAAGAATAGCTTTTGAATAAAGCTCACCGCTTATGTTTATTAACATTTCCTTCGAGCATGATGAGGGAAAATTCAGCGACGATATCAAGCAAGCAAAGAGCCGCAAATCGTCGTTCAGCCATGTTGTTTTAACCAGTTGGTCACTCGACACTAAACTGGAAGGCTCTGTTTGCGGCATAAAAGCAAGCAAAATGTTCGAGTTTAAAGACTTTAAATCAGCGATGCTCTCAGTTTTTCAGAAATTATGAAACTGAGCGAAGACTGATGTAGAAATCGACACCATTACACATCACATTTCTATATCACGGTGGAAAAGGTTTGAGTGTGGGCTATATAATATTGCATTTGATTTAAATCCCGAGAAAGCACATATATATTTGCTAGAGTTTATGAGAACTCAATAATTCTGTTATTTTTGCTATCGACTTGATATGTTATTTATATTGCTTGATTTACACATGTCTATTTTCCGGGAAAATCAACCCGAAGAGATTACTGCGGAATCGCAAATCTATTATGTCTCTTTATTGCTTAATATTACCGCCCAGGTTACTTAATCAAATCGCCGCTATATGCGAAAACAGCCAAACGGCTTATATGTATCAAGCAAAAATATGAAAATAACAGCCTATAATGGCCTTTTGAGCAAAATGTGTCGCTGCATCGGGATTTTTAACAATTGCATTAAGCCAGAATCAACCTTTAACACATATATTCTCATTATTAACACACTCGTCTTACTAAAAATGTTTTGTATATTCTCTGCTAACAAACTTTTAATATGAAACACATACATTATGTGGAAGATGGGACTTAATTTTGATTTTTCCTTTTTACGGTGGAAGGCAATGCGGCGATCGCCTATGTAAACCATCTTAATTATCAACATCCGCGATCAGATTGACGTCATCCACTCGGAAACTGCAGAATCACAATGAGAATAGTATGACGCAAGTTGACCGGAGATCATTATGACGTATTCGTCACGAGACGCCTGAGGCCTGTTCATGTGCGACGAAGTGTTACGGGCGTGGTGGACTTCCTCGCCGATCTTGACTGAGGTGGGAGTTGGAATCGAGGCTTGGACGGACTGGTGGTTGGACCAAGAGGAGAACGAGGTAACTGCCACCTGGCGCGGTTGAGCGCCAGGCTTCGAGTCTTTCTCATATAGTTGACAGAAAAGGAACAAGGCAAAAGTCGCAGCTTCCGGATTAAACAAAAAACGAGTTGACAAGCTGCAAGGAGAACGAACTGTCTATTAAACGCATCGCGCATTGATTTATGCGTGTGTTCGTATGGAAAAACGTCAAACGTTGCATCAACCACGTGTTTAACCACCACTATTTGTAAAACACATGTTGTATGCCATATAGTCATGCTACAGGGTCCCTAACCACAATTTTTATTTTATACACCGAGTATGTAGATTGTTTCTGCAAGCATAAACGCATGGGTTCCATAGTTAACCAACCAAACTTATGTTCCATGTGCAGTTAAATAAAAGATAAACGTCTTAAATTTATGCACATTATACCACAAATGTTTTAAATTAAAGCTTCTTTTCAAGCGCTGTAGTAAAATGAAGCTAAATTTCCAAAACAGCCCAAATTTTTTTCTGGTTTCAGAAAATTCCCCTGGGTTTGGTAGATAAGTTTCTGGTTTTATAAGTAACTCATGTTATCTAACAATTCTTAAAGCTTTAATCTGATTTGTAGACTGTTTATTGGAGATGAAACAAATTTTGGTTTCTGCATATCTAGACCATGTTCTCTTACAAATGTCAAATTTTCATTGCGATTCCATTACTTCTGTTGGTTGATGTCGGGGCGACATGGCGTGCCTGTCACAATCATGATTTGAGAACAAAATCCTATTTTTTAGGGTATTTCCCCAAGTAATTTTTTTATGTTTTTAAGCGTATAATCAGTGACTAAGTGCACTTACAATTTCCACCTAAATTTGATTAAAATTGTAGAATCCGTTTAAGCGCTATGACCAAAAAAGTGCTATTTTTTTAGAAAAAAAAGTACCGTTTTGGTTTTTAACGCCCCACGGGTAAGTCCCCTGAGTTTATCACCCAACAATATTAGTTTCTGCATATCTAGACCATGTTGTCTAAAAAAATGTCAAATTTTCATTGAAATTCCATTACTCCTTCTGGTAGATGTCGGGGCGACATGGTATGCCTGTCACAATTATGATTTGAGTACAAAATCTTATTTTTTAGGGTGTTTTCCTAGGTAATTTTTTTTATTTCTTCCAAATGTTAAATCAGTGCCTAATGCACTTACATTCCACCAAATCTGATTGAAATTGGAGTAGCCGTTCAAGCGCTATGCCACAAAAAGCTAAATTTTTCATAAAAAATACCGTTTTGGTTTTTAACCTACCAGGGGAATTCCCCTGGATTAATCACCCAAAATTTTGGTTTCTGCATATCTAGACCATGTTGTCTAGCGAAAGGCTTATTTTCATTACGATGCGATTATTCCTTCTGGTAGATGTCGGGGCGCCATGCCATGCCTGTCAAACCTTTAACGAAAAAAAAAAAAGAAAAAAAACGAAAAAAAACGGACAAAAACAATATGTGTCCCATTTTTCCAAATGGGACCCATAATAAATCAAGGGGAATATCCCTGGGAGGTTAAAAACCAAAACGGTATTTTTTATGAAAAATTTAGCTTTTTGTGTCATAGCGCTTGAACGGCTGCTCTAATTTGAATCATATTTGGTTAAAAGTAAGTGTGTTAGTGACTGATTTAACACTTAAAAGAAATAAAAAAAATTACCTAGGTAAATACCCTAAAAAAATCGATTTTGTACTGAAATCATGATTTGTGACAGGCATGCCATGTCGCCTTAACATCTACCAGAAGGAGTAATGGAATCGCAATGAAAATTGGACATTTTTTACACAACATGGTTTAGATATGCAGAAACCAAAATTTTGGGTAGTAAATCAAGGGGAATTCCCCTGGGATGTTAAAAACCAAAACGCTATTTTTTTCTTTCGAATCTGCAACCCTTCTGCTGAAAGGCCCACCAGACTAATCAATGCAATTAGTTAGAGGTTGCTGTAAATTCTTCTGTGTGAGCGAACATGCCTTTGCCCAGAATTGCTATACTAGGCGTGCGTTAGAAGTTCCCAATAGTATTGTCAAGTTTAAACGCGCACAGCACTTTCTTTCCGGTGTTTAATAAGCGGATTTCTATAAACGACATAAAACAATAAATATGGCGTCAGGAATATTTTCGATGAATAAAAGTAAAAAAACGCTACATTGCCAACTGAGTAGCGTTGCAGGTATGTCAATTCAGTAATTCAGTTTAATCAGCTGCATTAACAATACTTTCTGTTAACCGTTCAGTACTTATTCAAATAGAAAATACAACGAAAAAAAGGAATTAAGATAAATTTGTCAAGTTCTTGTGACGTCACAAACGAAGTTGAAATATTGGAATTGCCAGATCTAGCTAAAATCAGGGGCAAACAATGGTGTCGCTCAAAACAAAATCCGAACATCAACCGACGTAAACATAATACGACACAGATGTTACCTTTGCATTAAATGCAGTTGGTTAGCAGTTGCATTTTTAGACATTTATAATTTAATTTCACAACTTGACATTTAATATTACTATTTCTATGATTCGCTTATTGAGTTTCGTCGCCCAATCACGCGTTTCGCTTTTCCTGTATTAGTTTGACTTTGAGACTTCATAATTTATGTTACAGCGGTTCAGTTCTTACATTTTCTTGTACTATACTTCGTTCTTTAGAAATAAATAGTCAAACAAATAGTTAAAATCGATTTGCTGATTTTATATCAAGCTAAAGCCAATAGAGTAAGTATAGTTTTGCGTCTCGATATTGTTAAATTAAAAGTTTTGTTTTTTTAATTTATATTCTTTTGTATAAAACTGTATTTCAAATAAAAGTACAAACGAACCAAACAAGCAAGACGAGTTGTTGAACCAAGCAACCAGCAAATACTATCACCGCGGCGCATCAATCAATAGAAGTCAAGTTAGTCCTATTATGTTTCATGAAATGTATATTGCCGCGCAAGCAGGCGTGTTTAATCATTCCCTTATTGTAATGGAGACACTTTACTTCAAACAGTTTAATGACTTGAAACAGGATATGTTTATTAAAGTTTCCAAGTTCAGCAAAACTGAAAAGTTTCAATTAATTGCTTGAAATTGGTAAACTATCTTAAAACGTACTTATAATAGCGGTAGGGTTACATGATTATAGAATGTACCCGATTTTGGCTATAAGTTGAACGGTTGTTTGGCGTAATGCTTAACGCCGCCCATTCATATATCGTTCCATATGCAAAAACGTTCTTATTTACGACCCCGTCATGGGTGCGAAACCTTAAATAGTAAATAATACTTTTGGCAACAAAATGATTGGTATAACATCACATTTGATTTTTGTATGCCAGGCCAAGTTTCAAAAAGTGTATATATTCGCGTGTTTGTGGCCGTAATTAAGTAAATTATGATATGATTAACGTTTCGTTATACGTTATATATAGATTTTTACATAAAAAAGGTATTGTTGAGCAAGTGAACATTTTGTTCATAATATAACATGTATAACATGTTCTTCTAAATTGTACTTGGAAAACCTGGTACTGTAAAATGTGGTCGTTGATTATAAACACTAAAAAGAGGGAAGGAGGAAAACTAATTTTTTATCCTGCCCTAAAGATTAATCTCAAACCCACAACTATCTCCAACGCCATGTTTATAACTAACTTTCTTATGTCCTAATTTATATTTTAGTGTACCGTTTAGCCACTTTTTTTTACCGAGCCAAAAAAAAAACATTTGGCCACACGACCGTACATAGCCACACAAACGTTTTTTTGTTTATTTTTTGTTTTTTTTACCGAGTCAAGTTTCGAACCCATGTTGGGCTCGTCACAAGGACCGTTTTTTTTGTATAAGAGTCGGTATATGCATCGGTCGCGTTAACCATTTGGCCACACAAACGTTCTTAAATCCTGCTTCCTATAAATGCTGTGGCGACATCAAGTGGAAATGGAACATAGAATCATACCTTACTGGTATGATTCTAATATTTTGTACAATATGTTTACCAACTAGTCATTATATTAAAACCTATTGCATTAAATGGTAAACGTAATTATGATTTGGCCCTTGAGAAAGAAGCAGTAGCAACGAAAGTTTCGCCTGTTGATTACAGAGTAAACCAGCACTGCCCATTTAAGGAAAATCGGATAAAAGACTCGCGGGAAAATCCGGATCGTTTTTCGGCATGTAAAAAAGCAGAAGAGTCTGATTGGAAACCTATATGTTAAACATTGGTTATTTATTATTAATTATATCTTAACGTGTTTTAAATTATTAATGTTTTGCATACATCGTGCTTAGCTGGCTATACATTTGTATTGATTTTTAAAACGCGTTTAACATCCACCGACTTGACTTAAGATTAAAATGCTGTAATTGAAATAGTTGCAATTACAAATCGAGATCATATTATTGGCTTTATTCCATAGGTTTATTGGTCATAATACATGGAAATAGTATCGATGCTAGTTGAATCACGTTTTGCATAAATATTTCTTAATTAAGGATGCGTTCTTCCCATGTAGCCCAGACATCTCTTTCCTTTAAAGGAAACACTTCGTTGCGAGCAGATTAATTGAAATAGGATGTTTTGATCACAAATTCTCCAAACGTTTGCTCATGGAAAAGTTTAAAGTTTCAATCTATCGAATGGAAATGAAAGTAATATAGCCTGCATAATTGCTTCTTAAGTTCGTACAACATATTATTCCAGTGGGTTAGTATTTTGCCTTTACCCAAAGGGTTGCAGTTACGAAACTGGTCGCTAGCTTGAACGGCTGTTTGGCGTAATGCTTAACGCAACCAATTTATATACCGCTTCATATGCAAAAACGGTCTTATTTACGACCCGGTCATGGGTGCGAAACCTTAAATAGTAAATAATACTTTTGGCAACAAAATGATTGGTATAACATCCCATTTGATTTTTTTATGCCAGGCCAAGTTTTAAAAAGTGTATCTATTCGCGGAGGAGTGCGTGTTTGTGGCCGCAATAAAGTAAAATTATGGTATGATTAACGTTCCCAGGTTATATATAGATTTTTACCTAAAAAAGGTATTGTTAAGCAAGTGGACATTTTTCATTATATAACATGTGAAGTTGTGCTTGGAGACACGGTACTGTACATTGTGGTCATGGATTATAAATACTAAAAGGAGGGAAAGAGGAAAAACTAATTTTTTATCCTGTCCTAAACA
Organism: Ciona savignyi; assembly: GCA_000149265.1. Taxonomy (NCBI): domain Eukaryota; kingdom Metazoa; phylum Chordata; class Ascidiacea; order Phlebobranchia; family Cionidae; genus Ciona; species Ciona savignyi. The sequence goes on along the minus strand of CH002411.1, from coordinate 67,663 downwards.
TTAATCTCAAACCCACAACTAACTATCTCCAACCCCATGTTTATAACTAACTCTCTTATGTCCTAATTTATATTTTAGTATACCGTTTAGCCACTTTTTTTACCGAGCCAAGATTCGAACCCATTATGGGCTCGTCACTAGGATCGTTATTTTGTATAAGAGTCGGTATATGTATCGGTCGCGTTAACCATTCGACCACACGACCGTACAGCCACACAAACGTTTTTAAATCCTGCTTCCTATAAATGCTGTGGCGACATCAAGTGGAAATGGGAGATAGAATCATACCTCACTGGTATGATTCTAATATTTTGTACAATATGTTTACCAACTAGTCATTATATTAAAAACTATTGCATTAAATGGTAAACGTAATTATGATTTGGCCCTTGAGAAAGAAGCAATAGCAACGAAAGTTTCGCCTGTTCTCGGAAACAGTTTTAATTCTTGGTTTGACTATTCATCAGCAGACCAAATTCGTTCAGTTTTTATACATGTAAACCACCATTTAAGGCTGATTGTTTAGCTATGTTAAACATTGGTTATTTATTATTAATTATAGCTTAACGTATTTTAAGCTATTAATGTTTTGCATACATCGTGCTAAGCTGGCTATACATTTGTATTGATTTTTAAAACTCGCGTTTAACATCCTTCGGCTTGACTTAAGATTAAAATGCTGTAATTGAAATAGTCGCAATAACAATTCGAGATCGTAATATTGGCTTTTTTCCATAGGTTCATTGGTCATGAAACGCTAGTTGAATCACGTTTTGCATAAATATTTCTTAATTAAGGATGCGTTCTTCCCATGTAGCCCAGACATCTCTTTCCTTTAAAGGAAACACTTCGTTGCGAGCACATTAATTGAAATAGGATGTTTTGATCACAAATTCTCCAAACGTTTGCTCATCTGGAAAATTTTAAAGTTTCAATCTATCAAATGGAAATGAAAGTAATATATCATACATAGGATAGGATATTCATCTTTATCCCCGTGAATGGGAAAACCAAGGGGGTTAACACACGGTCAATCGTCAGATCACCTCGCGCCCATCGTCGGGTTACCGGAGCTATTGCAGTGTGTTGTATATGATAGACACGTTCCTTCAATTTGGTAGAACCCATTAATCCGCTGGGTTCAGGCAATGTCCGTAAAGTGCCTTTCCAAGGACACAACCTACTAGCTAACGGCCAGTTTCGCACCTGCAACCTTTCGATTGAAAGGCGACGCATTTAACCGTTAGACCAACGTGCCGGACAAAAATGCTTAATCCTAATTTATCCGAGATAGTATTCCAATGGATTAGTGTGTCGCCTTCACCTGATAGGTTGCAGTTACGAAACTGGTCGCTAGCTCGTCGTTTGTGTCATTGGGCAAAGCACTTAACGGACATTGCGTCAACGCAATATATTAATGGGTTCTAAATTGAAGGAACGTGTGAAACATACACAACCACACTGCAATAGTGTTTTTTTACTCGTGGGGTTTAAGCATAAAGAATTTTATATTTTACTTGCTTTTTGCAAGTCAAGGTCTGGTATAAAATGTGTTTTAAAAGTTTTAAAACCTTGGATATCGATAGCACTGCATAACAATGTGTGGTATATGTTGCACCAATTAGTAATTTGCGGATGAATGTAAAAGATGTGTTTAGGCCGAACTAAGGATAATTTGTGCGGGGACGTAATTAATTTGGACGTAAAAGATAAAATACCGTGTTCTCTTAGGGTGTCTCTGCGTCGATGCACCGTACTGTCCATGTATGTAAGGAATTAACTGCCCGCTATTTAACAATAGGTGTTATAGCACGATTCTTTTAAGACGTTTTAAAACCCGGTTCTTACCGAGTATAAAATCATGCAATTAAATGCTCTGGAGATGCCAAATTAAATTACAAAATCTATAAGTTGTGACTCTGTGAGTCTATACCTTTTTCTGGTTTGAGGAAATAGAAAACAGCTGACTGCAATATAAGATGATGACATAGGAAGCTACTGTTAGAACTTGGCAGTGAAGTTTCGCTTCCACTTTGAACAAGTAGTCAATTGTACAAGAAAGGACTGTTTGAAAGGTAGTAGTTGTATATTTAAATGTAATAACCATAGTTTTACACTCCAGCACTAAGACGAAAATAATCAATCATGAATTATAAAGTTTGTCTAATTGTTCTGGTTGGTTTCTCTCTACGCTCCTATGCTAAAGAGGACGGCGCAGAACCTGCAAGTGATGGGTGGTACGGCGCAAAACCTGCAAGTGATGGGTGGTACGGCGCAAAACCTGCAAGAGATGGGTGGTACAGCGCATCCCCTGCAAGCGATTTCTGGTACGACGCCGAACTATCGAGAAGATCTTAGGTAAATAATAGAGTTAAAACATTTTGTAAATAAAATGTCATAAAATTACATTTTAATCCTGCAGATCAATTCTCCACCATCACGTATCATCGATTTTAATTACAACGTGCTGTAGAATGATACGTTAATAAATGCCAAAGAATACAAGTCAACAATTTGTTTGTTTTATGAACCAAACGAAAACGGCAAATCCGTTTCAAACTTTGGTGACGTGAGTAGTTCAACTAAATTTAAACCTGAAAGACTTTAAAATATAAACATAATTGCCGTTATCGGATCTAGTATTCGTTACTACGCAAAGTGGGACATTCGGTAATACCGAAAACTATAATACGGGGAAAGTGGTAAAAAAGGAAAGAGGAAAACTACACACTAAAATAAAGATCAAGGCATTAGAGTTAGTTTTAGACATGGGGTTGTAGTTAGGGTAAGTTCTGGGGTTAGTTTAAATAGTTTTAGTGAGCAGTTTCCCTCCTTCCTTCTTCCCGCTTTCGTCGCTCGTTAAAACCGCGTAAACATATTGGACTGGAGTCTTGATCTAGGCGTTTAGTGCAATTTTCCCGTTAAGCAGTCGATTGTTAGTGGAAAGAAAATAACCTGTCTTTAAACTATTCTGTTTTTGTGTATGATGGGGAATGGTCAAATTGTAAGGTTGTGCTTGAATGAGAAAATCATCAAATTATTGCTTTAACCCAATCTAATCTTAATGTTTCATTTGCATTCTGTCGTTAGTAAAATCCACATTAACTATATTTACACACAATCTGTTATATGCTAATACGTGGCACTGTCTATTACCGAAGCGATTGCAGAGATTTGTAAACGATGGAAATGTTGCCACAGTTTCATTAAGTCAAGGCAACTTCCGTTAAGTGTCTCTTTCAAAGACACAGCCAAACAGCTGACGACTGCTTTCGCTCATACCGATTATGTCTATTGGATTAATCAACTTAACGATGAGTCCTTCTTTAAGCAAGGTGCGTAACGTACATTCCTTTATTTTTGTTAGATTAAACAATAGAAGAAAGAACAGGTTATAATTCAATAGATCACATTTAACGCTTGGGTGCGAGTGTGGCCGAATTGTCAACGCTACCGATTCATATACCAATTTCATATAAAAAAAACGGAATGAGTGACGAGGCAATTATGGGATCGAAACTAAGCACGGCAAAAAAAGAAAAAAAAGCGGCTTGCGCAAAACCCAGATACAAACAAATGTATGCCAATCAAGTGAACGACATGATAACTAAGGGCTATGCCGAAAAGGTGCCATCTGACGAAATCGTCACCAACTAATCTGGTGACGACCGCACCACTCCGAATAAGAGACCAAATGACCCGAAATATCCGTAACCATTTTACAAGAGCTGGATTTTATTTGACAAAATGGCTGTCAAATATAAGGAAGTCATTGATTCAGTTCCCAATGAAGAACGGTCGAAATCACTTTAAGTTCGGTTGCTTTATGGACAGATTAACGATCGCGTAATGGGTGTAAATTGGGAGGTTTGTGCAAGTGTTTAAATTTACAGTTTCCTTGCAGATGAAACCTCGAACACGCCGTGAAATGTTATCTAAAATAAATTCTTTGTTTGACCCGCTTGGATTTGTTGCCCCTGTCGTTTTAGAGGCACGTTTAATTTACCGAATTTTATTCCAGCAGGAGATAGAATGAACGAAGCAATTGCTCTTCCAGAACTAAAAAGATGGAAGAAATGGCTTGCAAGCATGTCACGACCGCATGACATAAACATTTCCACAAGCTTCTACGAGGCCATATGGATATTCCGCGATGCCGACTACACTACTTCGCCGACGCATAGAAATATACTTTCAGTTTCGCATGTTACTTTTATAACCGGTACAATAACGAGGTAAGCTGTTCCTTTTTAATGGGCAAATCCCGCTTAGCACCGCAAGACGACGTATCCATACCTCGATTATAATTAGTTTCTGCTGTATCTGCAGTAACTGGAGTAATTTCTGATAATGGAACTCGGTTTAGAGCTACGCCCGTCCATGATTTGGATCAATTCGTGGGTCGAGTTCCAATGCATATTTAATGACCTCA
>CH002411.1:47878-63131 GCA_000149265.1 Ciona savignyi | reverse complement strand
CGAACATTGGCTCAACGCGTTCAAGAAAGGGAACATGTCACTCAACGACATTAAAACATTCAATAAAAAATCCGGTAATATATTTTCTGTACAGGAAACCACTCCCGCCACTGATATCCGGATAACGCAGTATTCTAATTCGCATCGTGTAAGGCCGCAGTTGCGTGGATATTGAGATTTAGAGCGCATCTCCGAGAACGCTCAACCTAGGGGGCTCCAGAACGGGCAACGATAAAAGGAGGGAAAGCGGGAAGGAGGAAAACTGCTTACCAAAATTACGGAAACTAATTTTAACCCTGCCCAAAACACTAATCTCAACCCCAAGACTAATCCTAACTCTAGACCCATGTTTAAAACTAACTCTAATGTCATAATCTTCGTTTTTTTTAGCATGCAGTTTCCCTCCTTCCCGCCTTTCCGCTGTTCCTCCTTTTAGTTTTCCCCCTCCAAAACCAGTTTCCTTTCGTCGCCGAAATTGCCCATGCCCAGACGTCACTAATAATGTATGTTCAATCTCAATATTTTATTGAATGAAAAGCGGCCATCAGTAATAAACTCGCTACACACCCGCCTAACTAAATGACCGCAACGAAGCTTGACCCGATATTTGTGGACGGTATGCTACGTGTTGACGCACGGTTAGACAGAACTTCAATAGTTTGTTTAGGACGGAGTGATGTAAAGAGGTATGTCTTACATTTTACTTGCATGACAACTAACGCAGTTCATCTAAAACTTGCCAACAATTTGACAATTGACGCACTGATTATTGCTCGTTTATTTACTCCGACATTAGAACAAACCTGGTTGGGGCCGAACGGTTGCTCCGTAAGTCCATCCAGGAATGGAACCAAAATCAAATACATGACTTTCTCCTACAACGCGAAATTCAATAGAATTTCAACCCTTCCCTGCGCTTTACACATGGGTGGAGCCTGGGAAAGAATGATTAGATCCGTTCGTGGGATTTTACTTTCCATATTCAGGTGAAAAGACATTGAACGATGATCAACTGACAACCCTGCTGCAGGAATCCGAGGCAATATTGAATTGTCGACCTCTTACTCCCGTTACTTTGGATATCGATGGAAAGACGCCATTATAACACCGAACCACTTGCTCAAGGTTATCCCGTTAAGTGAGCTGCCTCCAACCTTGACCTATTAACGATAATGCTACAATCAAGGCCACTGGCACTACCTTCAACATTTAGAAAACCGAATTTGGAACGATGGTCGCGGGAGTATCTCCGAACTATCATCGCACGCTAGAAATGGCACATGAAAAGAGAAAATTTTAAGATCGGCGCCGTTATAGTGAACAACACAACACCACGATCACAATGGTCAATTGGAAGGATCACCTCCGTCTACCAGGACAGCCACGGTGTAGTTCGAAACGTGCTAGTCAAAGCACCGAATTCAAAAGACCGATACACAAACTATGTATTACAATACCCACTACGACCGTGCGCAATAAGAGAGTAATGACCCTGCTACAGCTCTCAACGCAAATCCAGACTTAAAGTCTAATCATTGGATGAATCTTACCACGCGACGTAAATCTATTAAATTGTAACTTGATCGATTTCACAATCTCGAAATTTGGGGGAGAGTGTAAGATTTATTGTCGCCAATGTCTCGAGGGAATAAAATCGCTATTTTATTCTCTTTTTCCCCATCATTTCACAAAACTATAAAACGCTTGTTTTTTACCACCTGCTTATTTTCGTGAGTTAATCGGGGCATTGATAGTTTTGTTAGTATGTTTTGGAATTATCGGTTATTGATGAGACGTATTTGGCTCCTGTTTAGTCACAATTCAGTAAATATTGTTTTTATTTTTTTATATTAGGTAACTTTTTGATCATTTAATTGTACATAACATTTTCCTCAGAATACCGTTATTTACAAGACTTTTTTTCCATCATTCCCGTGTCAATTCGAATAAATTTATCCAGTTTTGGATAATGAAGCATTATTTCAAACTCTAAACTGCATTTTCTTACAAAGGAGAGGTTAGAATATTCAGGTTTATCTCCGTAAATGGGAAAACCAAAGGGTTAACGCCAGGGCAATCGTCAGATCACCTCGCGCCCACCGTCGGGTTACCAGAGCTATTACAGTGTGTTGTATATGTTAGACACATTCCTTCAATTTGGTACAACCTACTAAACCTGCTGGGTTCAGGCAATGTCCGTAAAGTACCTGGCCCAAGGACACAACCGACGAGCTAGCGACCAGTTTCGTACATGCAACCTTTCGATTGAAATGCGACGCACCAAACCGGCAGAGTAAACGGCCGGACGTGCTTGAAGCTCCAACAAAAAATGATGCTTGGAGCTCCTAGCTAATAAGAAGGCGGTTAAAAATGGCATTTTAAACTTTTGTGAAATGGTGGGGATTTTTTCCCTCGTGACATTGGCGACAATAAACCGTATACTCCTCCCCAGACTTAAGGTTTGCACAAACAGTCCCGTTTTCTGCCAACGTATGAAGATTGGATTTCGCAATATTTACTTTGGTTCCAACCGTTTTCCTGAACTTCTCTATAATTTTAAAAATGTGGTTAAAGTCACTTTGGTCTCCTTTTGTATAAATTGTTGCATCGTCAGCCAGTATTGACAGTTTAATTTCTTTTAACCCACATTTGATTCCCCTAAGCGAAGAGGAGCGTAGCTTTATTGCCATTATTTTGGTTGACACCGGTTAGTCTGGTGGTTTAGTGCGACCCCTTTCAATCGAAAGGTTATAGACTCAAAACTGGTCGATAGCTACTCTGTTGTGTCCTTGGGCAAGGCACTTAACGGACATTGCCGGAACCCAGCGGATTAATGGGTTTTACAAAATTTAAGCAACATGTGAATGCCCACCGACGATGGGCGCAAGGTGATCTTACGATTGCCCGTGTGTTAACCCCATTGGTTTTCCCATTCACAGAGATAAACATGAATATCCTATCTTATCCTATTATTTGTATTACAAGAATAAAAAGTGTCGGGGATAGCGGGTCTCCTTGCATAACACCTCTCCAAATCGGGAAATATTTAGATAAATGTAGAGAGGGGGATTGTTTTGGCAAACTGCTTCCTTATTTGTTTGAGTGTAACAAGAATTGGAAAGGATAGAAACATTTAAGCATCCCCTTCCGCGTGTTGTAGTGGGTGTTAGAGAGAAACAATGGTAACAATACTATGGTTAGATTTTATGCTGGGCACGATGCTTGCCTTGCGTAGCTTGGAGGTTAGCGTTTGAGATATATGAAAAAGAGACCATAATTCTACTCGCCGCGTACGGGTTCGTTTGAATACGCGATAAGAATTTAACGTTACCGTTAGCCATTCTAAATGCGTTGACCAGTCCAAGTACCCTCATGTTTTCTCATGTCAAGTATGGGGTGAAGTGTTAAATTAAAATTCCCTCCTATAACTGCATTTAGCGGGTATTGCATGTCGTTAAATATTTTAAAAACGTTTGTGAAGAATACGGGATTATCTTGATTTGGACCATAAAGATTTACCACAGATTGAGCGCGCTTATTTTGCTTAAGATTGATGATTAAATATTGTCCATGTGGATCTGCATTGCAACTGGTGATTATTTTTTAACCGAGCCAAGTTTCGAACCCATGATGGGCTCGTCACGCGGACCGTTTATTTGTATAAGAGTCCGTATATGTATCGGTCGCGTTAACCATTCGTCCACACAACCTTACGTTGCAACTGGTGATCTGGTACGACAATTGTTTGTCAATTAATACTGTTACACAACACTTTTGGTGGTACCATGCGACCGAAGTATTTCGCCTTGCCATTCTAATTCCCACAGTTTTTCTATGTCGCTCGAACCATGTGTTTCTTAAAAAATAATAGCATATTTCGTAAGCTCTAAACATTTTAAAATGGATTTACGTTTCTTGTTGTTTCTAAGGCCCGCAACGTTGTATAATGCTATGTTTAAAGACACGATAAATAACAAAAATAAAAAGTTTCTTAAATTATCGTTTAATCACATTACCATGTTGAGCACCACATTTACATAAGAAAGGTATACTGGGGTCAATCAGTTTACCATATTTTTTGGCAACTTTTGTTGGAACACAGTATGCTTGCTTGAGTAATATAGAAATAGTTAAGCTCTTTACATGGATAGAGTGCAAAATTACCTTTGACAAGTTGTACATTCCAGCATCCCATCTTCCGAGACGAATTCTGGTTGGAGAGAATCGCAGCAGGGCAATTTAATCATCTCCCCCCTATACACAAGAGGACATTCAGCAGAGCAACAAGGTAGCAGAGCAACAAGTTTTGGCAACTTGGAAAATCTTTTTTAGAAGACCAGCAAAATTCGGATTGTCACCTGTTGTTAACCCCTTATTGTTGCATTTAGGGCAAATGACCGGGATCTTTTTATTCGCCTGAACTAAGCAATTTCACCCGAGTATTTCGTGCTATCTCGGGGGATAGGATATGACCGCTTGATTTTATAGCGTTATAAATCTTTCACCACGAACCGTATAAGTTTTGGTGGAGTCATTTATTCGCCATTAATATTTATTTACCTAATTATTTTTTTTTCGTCAAAAGTACTGCCACTGTGTTTAATTTTTATCGTAAATATTTAACTTAAAATAAGAGAGGGTGGCAGTGACTCGATGGCTTAGCAGTCTTTTCGCTGTCACCCTGGCCAGCATTAATTACGTTTTCTTCTTTATTATATTATTGTGACACTGTGTTTTTCTTTTCTTTATTTCTTTTTAAAATGGTGTTTGTTACTATTATATCATGCTGACCAAATCAAAATTTTGAATCTTGAATCGTCGCTCTTCGTCTTTCCTGCAGGTTCGCACACAAGCACTTCAATGACGTCATCCGTTGCAGTTTGGGAAATACCCGTGGGTACGGCGGCGTCTTTTCCTTTATCATAACCGTTGTTTGGCGTTTTTACTAATGGGTCGGCAGAATGCACATCCGTGACGTCACTCACTTTAACTCGGGAATTGCTTCGGGGTGGGTGTTGTTCCAATGTTCTGCCAGTTCTTGCAGAACGCTCTGTTTTGGCAGTTTCAGGGTAATTAGCTTTACTTTTAATGCAGTCAGCCTGTTTGTGGCGTAATTTTCATTTCCTTTCCTATTTTATTTTTTTGGTTAATTTTACTACCGATTGTCTGGTGTCCATGAAATGAGAACAATTTATCAACAAATTTTCGAGTTTTTACTCCCATAAAAGGCCATCTGAAGTTAAGAGCGGCAATGCATGTGCCTTTACCATAAAGGAATAGGGATATAGGATAGGATATTCATGTTTATCCCCGGGGAAAACCAAGGGGGTCAACACACGGGCAATCGTCATTACCTCGCGCCCACCGTCGAGTTACCGGAGCTATTGCAGTGTGTTGTGAATGATTTACACGTTTCTTCAATTTGGTAGAACCCATTTAATTTATCCGCTGGGTCCAGGCAATGTCCGTTAAGTGCTTTGCCCAAAGACATGAAGCAATTTTGATATCATATTTGAAAAAACTGCATTTTAGTTAAACCACGCCAACTGTGTTTATTCTGTCATCATCTTATGACGTGATTGATACTTATCACCTCATGACGTCACTGATACTTAAAGCAGCTGTTTTCCACACACGTCATTATTTGCTTTATAAAGAGTGAAGAGCTAACAAAATAACGGCACATATTTATTAGAAAAGAATTAAGGCAAATTTTTTTCCTTAAATTTACTTTTACTTAACTTTTTCCCAATCACACGGGGCAACTTGAAATAACTTCTAAAGCACAAGTGTTACCCGAGCTGAACCTGGCATTTCGCACTGTTTGTGCACAAAAATAAAATACAGACAAAGTCCGACGGTGAAAAAAAAGATCGCATAGAAATAAAGAAAGTGTGGCTGGTTGATGAGCGGCAGAATGACGAAGATGGATGACAGAATGAACATAAAGATTGGAATGATTGTGGGGACCTAAAAATAGAATGTGTTGATGAAAATTCTATATAGATGGGGTATCCGTATGTGGGGGGTTGGGACAATGAAAGGGTAATAAAACATCTAATGATTAGGAATACTTAGTAACTGCAGTCGGAATATCTGGATATTGGATAGGATATTCATGTTTCATTACCGTGATTGTGAATACAAAAGGGCGATAATACACAGGTGTTACCAAAGGTATTGAAGTGTGCTGTATATGTTTGAAACATTTTAGTTTTAGTAATGCGAATTATTCTACTGAATATAGGCAACGTCCGCTAAGTGCCTTGGTCCAGAACACAATTGACTGGCTAGCAACTAGTTTCGAAACTACAACATTTTTACTGTTGACGCACTAACATCCAATTCATTCGACCGTTATTCTAATACAGTAATATATTAAATTTTTGGTATTACTTCACTTTCCGTTTAAATCTACTTGGGCGCTACATTTTAATTCATATTCCTTGTCCAATAAGCTTTATCAACGAGTACAAAATAACGATCGAAAATAGCAACTTATCTAGCCCGAACCTCCTACCAAATTCTTGAATGGCACCACGCACATAAAGCGTTCTGCGTCAAAACCTCGTGTCTGCCGTAAAACTCCGTACGAAGAAGTGGCTTAACAGCGACAAACTTCAGAGTTAAAAATGTTTTCAAGACGCAATAAAAGAAATAAGAAGTCAAGAAAATTTAAAGCAAGACTACAAGTCACCTTACGTTTTAAATGCGGCATTCGTTTTCGTACGATTAAAACCGACAAGGAGCTGAAACCTTTGAACGTCCACGAATCCGAATGTATCAATCATCGTCTCCAAGTTACCGATATTTATCAGCACAATTGTTGACAGAGCGTTACGAACGAGTGCAGGACTCGGAACGCGGCTGTTTATATGAAGCATTCCGAATATCTAAAACACGAGCAATGTAGAATAGAATAGTCATGTTAATGTTCGTGATTGGGGAAACGCAAGGGGCGTTAACACACGAGCAAACGTCAGATCACCTCGCGCCCACCGTCGGGTTACGGAAGCTATTACAGTGTGTCAAGTTGTGAATGAAGCAGACTTTTATTCAATTTGGTAGAACCCATTAAGCCGTTGGATTTATGCAATGTCAATAAGTGCCTTGCCCAAGGACACAACCGACAAGTTTCGAACCTTCAGCCGAAAGTCGACCCCCTTACAAACCAAGTTATTCGGGCGGACTAATGATGTGGATTGGTATAGTATAAAAAAGATCAAACTCGGAAACTCTCACCATCGGCAACTGGCCTCGCAGCGCGACAACGTATGGTAATCTTCCATGGGTTAAAATCACTGCTGAGTAGGAGCTAACTGCACACAAACAAACCGAAAGTGGAACAATCCATGACGCGCCGCCCATTGCTTTTAATGCGAACGGTAACGCAATGATTTTAGATGTTGATATTTCTTCAGGTGTAAGCACTAAAACAGATGGATCGTATTAATCCAGTGCTTTCCTTACTGTAGCAGTACACATTGTGTACTGTTACAATGTCTTATTTCAGTGTGTTTGCATATGTGCGTTGATTATCTTATGATGGCCTCGTGACCAACACTTGACAATAATTATGGGTCCCAATTGAAAAATTGGGACACATATTGTTTTTGTCCGTTTTTTTTCTTTTTTTTTTTTTTTCTTCGTCAAAGGTTTGACAGGCATGGCATGGCGCCCCGACATCTACCAGAAGAAATAATGGAATCGTAATGAAACTTAGCCATTTGTTAGACAACACGGGTATAGATATGCAGAAACCAAAATTTTGGGTGATAAATCAAGGGGAATTCCCCTGAGAGGTTAAAAACCAAAAACGGTATCTTTTTATAAAAAAATTAGCTTTTTGTGGCATAGCGCTTAAACGGCTGTTCCAATTTGAATAAGATTTGGTGTAATGTAAGTGCATTACCTACTTATTTAACAATAAGAAAAATATTAATAAAATATCTAGGGAAATACCCTAAAAAATAAGATTTTGTTCTCAAATCATGATTGTGACAGGCATGGCATGACGCCCCGACATCTACCAGAAGGAATAATAAAATCGTAATAAAGCTTTGTTATTTGTTAGACAACATGGTCTAAATACGCAGGAGCAAAATTGTGGGTGATAAATATAGGGGAATTCCCCGGAGACGTTAAAATCCAAATCGGTTATTTTTCTAAAAAAATAGCTTTTCGGAAAATAACGTTTAACCGGCTGCTCTAATTTTGATCAGATTTTGTGAAATGCTAGATCGTTATCCACCCTGTGTCACTTAAAAGAAAGAAAACATTTACTTAGGGTAACTCCCTTAAAAATGAAGATATGTTCCGGACTCATAATTGTGACAAGCATGCCACATTGCACTGACATCTCCAACAAGGATTCGTCAAATCGGATTAAAACTTTAAGAATTGATAGTTAACATGACCCACATATGTAAAAACAGAAACTTATTTACCAAGCTCATGGGGAATTCCCCGAAGCCATGAAAAACTAAATCGAACTGTTTAAGGAATTTAGCTTCATTTCAATACAGCACTTAAAAAAAGCTTAAATTTAAAACATTTGTGATGGAATCTTTGTAAATCTATCACGATTGTTATTTTTTACCTACACACGGAGAAGAAGTTTGGTTTGATAACTATGGGACCCATGAGTTTATGCTTGCAGAAACAAAAACTACATACACAGTGTATAAAATACAAAATGTGGTTAGGAACCCTGTAGCATGAATATATGGCATACAACATGTGTTTTACAAATAGTTGTGGTTAAACACGTGGTTGACACTCTCTAGTTTTTGTCCGTTTTTTTTTCTTTTTTTTTTTTCTTCGTCAAAGGTTTGACAGGCATGGCATGGCGCCCCGACATCTACCAGAAGGAATAATGGAATCGTAATAAAACTTAGCCATTTGTTAGACAACATGGTATAGATATGCAGAAACCAAAATTGTGGGTGATAAATCAAGGGGAATTCCCCTGGGAGGTTAAAAACCAAAACGATATTTTTTATAAAAAAAATTAGCTTTTTGTGGCATATCGCTACAACAGCTGCTTCAATTTGAATAACATTTGGTGGAATGTAAGTCAATTAGACACTGATTTAACACTTGGAAAAAATAAAAAAATTACCTAGGGAAATACCCTAAAAAATAAGATTTTGTTCTCAAATCATGATAGTGACAGGCATGGCATGTCGTCCCGACATCTACCAAAAGGGATAATGGAATCGTAATGAAACTAAGTCATTTGTTAGACAACATGGTCTAGATATGCAGAAACCAAAATGTTGAGTGATAAATCTAGGGGAATTCCCCTGGGAGGTTAAAAACCAAAACGGTATTTTTTTATGAAAAAATTAGCTTTTTGCGGCATAGCGCTTAAACGGCTGTTCCAATTTGAATAAGATTTGGTGCAATGTAAGTGCATTACCTACTTATTTAACAATTAGAAAATTATAAAAAAAATATCTCGGGAAATACCCTAAAAAATAAGATTTTGTTCTCAAATCATGATTTCGACAGGCATGGCATGACGCCCCGACATCTACCAGAAGGAATATTAAAATAGTAATAAAACTTTGTTATTTGTTAGACAACATGGTATAGATATGCAAGAGCAAAATTGTGGGTGATAAATCTAGGGGAATTCCCCGGAGACGTTAAAATCCAAATCGTTTTTTTTCTAAAAAAATAGCTTTTCGGAAAATAACGTTTAACCGGCTGCTCTAATTTTGATCAGATTTTGTGAAATGCTAGATCGTTATCCACCCTGTGTCACTTAAAAGAAAGAAAGAAAACATTTACTTAGGGTAACTCCCTTAAAAACGAAGATATGTTCCGGACTCATGATTGTGACAAGCATGCCACATTGCACTGACATCTCTAACAAGGATTCGTCAAATAGGATTAAAACTTTAAGAATTGATAGTTAACATGACCCACATATGTAAAAACAGAAACTTATTTACCAAGCTCATAGGGAATTCCCCGAAGCCATGAAAAACTAAATCAGAACTGTTTAAGGAATTTAGCTTCATTTAAAAACAGCACTTTAAAAAAGCTTTAATTTAAAACAGTTGTGATGAAATCTTTGTAAATCTATTACGATTGTTCTTTTTTACCTACACACGGAGAAGAAGTTTGCTTTGATAACTATGGGACCCATGAGTTTATGCTTGCAGAAACAAAAACTACATACACAGTGTATAAAATACAAACTGTGGTTAGGGACCCTGTAGCAGTAGCATGAATATATGGCATACAACATGTGTTTTACAAATAGTTGTGGTTAAACACGTGGTTGACACTCTCTAGTTCAGGAACATATCTTCATTTTCAAGGAAATTACCCTAGGTAATTTTATTATTTCTTCTAAGTGTTAAATGAGTGACTAATGCACTTACATTTCACGAAATCTGATTCAAATTGTAACAGCCGTTCAAGCGCTATGCCCAAAAAAGGCTATTTTTTAGAAAAAAAATAGCGTTTTGGTTTTTAACGTCCCAGGGGAATTCCCCTGGATTTATCACCCAAAATTTTGTTTTTTGCATATCTAAACCATGTTGTGACTAATACACTTACTTTTCACCAAATATGATTCAAATTGGACCAGCCGTTCAAGCGCAATGCCACAAAAAGCTAAATTTTTCCTAAAAAATACTGTTTTGGTTTTTAACCTCCCCAGGGGAATTGCCCTATTTTTCCAAATGGGACCCATAATAAGCAGCCGCTACAGGCCCTTCTTCAACTTTTCATGGCAGAGGAGCAGGGGAATTCCCGAAGCCATGAAAAACTAAACAGGTGGTTTTAGGAATTTAGCTCATTTTGACTTTTGCAAAATTATTTAATTTGAAATATATGTGGTAAATTGTTGGTAAATATGACGCGAATTTTTTTTTAACTGCACATGGAACAGAAGTTTGGCTTGGTAACTATGGGACCCATGCGTTTATGCATGCAAAAACGAAACCATGGCTGTCGGGTTAAAACTTTTTGAAATGTGTTAAATAACATGGACCTGAAGTAAACATATCTGACAATAACATATATTGTGTAATCAAAATGGATAACAAGATTGGTTTGTTACCTCAGGCATCCATGCAGGAACAAACTACATACTCGGTGTATAAAAACATCAATTTATGTGTAGGGGTCTTACTTGCATAAACATATAGCATACAAATTGTATTTTACGATAGTGGTGGTTAAACACGTGATTGACACTTTCTTGTTAAATTAGTGATTTTTATGAGTAACAATGTTGGTGAATTCCCTCAAAAAGGTTGGCTCTTGGCTGACTATATTTTTCTCGGAGAAAATAAAATGACGCTTTCTTCAGTCTGTCGGAAATTCCCCTTAGTGGTGATTTAACCTAAGTTGGCCCTCATATCGAATACATCTTAATTAACATCTCTAAAATATAGTGGTTTATAAATTTCCTTCCACGGAAATTCCACCCCGCCTTTTCTGTTATTTTCAGTTTTATTGGTCTAGGTTTTGAAACCTTGATAAGCGTGTCGCCAAGACCGTTTGTAAATTGGTCTGTATCAGACGCGTTTACCGTTCGGTCGCGTTCAACCGTTTTGGAATTTCAAGTCCTAGTGGTCCTAGAGCTTAAGCAATTTAGGTTGACATCATGTTTAAGGGAAAATCCGTGTTAATAACAGGTAATATTTTCGATCCTATATTTTGTTTTATTGCCGAGACTAAGGAATTTTGTAAGTCCCACGCTCAGGATTGCTTAAGAATTACCCATTCATTGAAATAATAGAATTCCGAAATATGCACACTACTGTGCCCGCCAGTTAGAGAATTATTTTAAACCTGTATCCAACATGCAAAAGTACAATTATCTGCTTATTACCTTATTTATAAATTTGACCTAATTACTATTACATTAACTAAGTATAAGCATTTAAAGGTTCAATTATTTCCTGCTTGCATCAGTTGTGCCGTATTAAATTTCACCTAATGAGAAAATTAAGAATACTTTGTTAAATTTTAATTAATTGTTTTGCGGAATTTATATATTTACAACAAATCTTGTATCACTGTTTTCTTAAATAAATTTTATAACATTTTGGTATAATATATATTTGTTTTCGACACTTTGTACTATTAGTGACTATTTATTAAGTGGAAAAAATATAATTGCACTTTCACAAACTAATTAAAATGGGGTATATATGTAAGTCTGGCAGTCCAACTGGAATACTGATGTAATTGGAAATATAGTTTTGGCTTAACAATCGAAGTTCAAACCCTACATCGCTAAAGTGAATACAACAACAAGTGATTCTGAATACCCAGTGTGGGTAGTATGGGCACTTAAAACCTTTACCCTCTAACCCTAACTCTGGTACACTAACCACACTGCCTACACATTGCCTATACATCGCCCACACTGGGTATTTAGAGGAACCGTACAGCAACTGGTAAAGTGATGATCATATAAATTTCTTTTTTATCATGATTTAAATAAATAAACCTAATTTGATACACTAATTCAGGTAATATTTAAAATTCCTCCTCTTAGGTGCGTCTGGTAGTTTTGGTTCAGCTATTGCACAACAGTTTTCCAAGGAAAGTGCTAACATAGCTTTAACTGGCCGTAGTTTGGAAAAGTTGAATGGCGTTGCAAACAAATGTAAAGCACTGGGATCAAAAAAGGTACAAATCACATTTTTGATTAAAAAGAAGGATAGAATATTCTTGTTTATCCCTGTGAGTGGGAAAACCAAGGGGGTTAACACATGGCAATCGTCAGATCTCCTCACTCCCACTCTTGGGTTGCCAGAGCTATTGCAGAGTTTTGTATATGATTAAAACATTCCTTCAATTTAGTAGAACTCATTAATTTTAGACAATGTCCGTTAAGTGCCTTGCCAAAGAACACCACTCACAAGCTATCGACCAGTTTCGAACCTGCAACTGTTTGAGGTATTTCAAAGGTAGTGTGAAAGACCTGACATATAATATAATGTGCAATAGGGTTGTGAGAAGATGTTGTGCAATCAATGGAAAAATATGCTAATGACCCCTGGCCAAAATTCTGAAATGTTTGTGTAGCTGATTTTGCATTGCGATCCAAATTGCTTGTTCCATTGCACTGCGAATTTTCCGTCTTTACTTTTACACAAACAAAAATCGATTTGACTTAAATAGGTAACTGTAATTGTTGCGGATTTGTCAAAGAAGGAGGATTTGTCTCACGTTATTAGGTCAACAACTGAAAAATTTGCCAGGATTGATGTACTAGTCAACAATGCTGGCTTTTATGTTCATCAAAACCTCTGTAAAGTAAGTTTTGTTAAATATTTATATAAGGACTGTTAGCGTCATTTACAGTAAAGTTCACAGTCTAATCCCAAACCTAACGTATCTATGAATCGCATTCATTTTATGTGCTCATTGAACTGTCACGGTGTCACCGCCAATTTAGAAGGTTGTTGAAATTCATTTTTTTCTGTGCTTCAGTACTTTGAACTAAGTTTTTAACGCTAAGGTTTAAAGACCACCATTTTTATATATTTATTAAGCTGATCAAGCCTTGTACGA
This sequence comes from Ciona savignyi, assembly GCA_000149265.1. Lineage (NCBI taxonomy): Eukaryota > Metazoa > Chordata > Ascidiacea > Phlebobranchia > Cionidae > Ciona > Ciona savignyi. Next base: position 49,583 of record CH002411.1, on the reverse strand, counting down.
AATCCCAGAAATTTTTTCGATAAATTTTCCACTTGCTATATATGATGTTACTATAGGAATTACACACAGGGTGTTTTGTGTTAGAGATAATCACTGGTCAAGTTTTGCTGAGCATCTCGATTTGTCAACACATGGTTGACAATGTAGGGTAGGGCATTGTCCCTGTTAAATCCCACAGTTACAATAAACATTTGCTCCAACAACTAGTCTGTGGACATAAGAACTGACAGTGTTGTTTCTAATCCAAACATTTCTAGTAATGGTGAAAATATTGGGCTATATATCTAATTTTATTTTTGTGTCTATATTCTTAGGTACACCATTCCAGGTACTTAATATGCAAAACATATCATGAAAATAAATGCTATATGACTACTTTTGATACAAAAAGCTTTAGTTTGACTAAATTTTGTATGTCTCTCAAGGTGGAATGGGAAGATATTGATGATACTTTTGATTTAAATGTCAAGGCTCCACTAATATTGTCCAAATTAGCCATGCCCCTTCTCCAGGAAACTAAAGGTAATAATAAACAGTATGAAAAATGATACAACCTAGGATAAAATTTAGTTTTTGCCTTTCTGGTTTTTAAAACCATCATAGCCTATGAATGATGATAATTCTGTTTTTGGTTGCGGGTGATGTTATAACTTATAAGAATCAAGTACAACCATGTTATAGTTACAGCTAAATAAAGGCTTTAAAAGGGACTATAGCATGTAAAAATTAGTTTGCAATAAGCTTATTTTTAATGATAAACATCAAGTTCTACTGTTTATTGTACAAATTAATATTAAAAAAAAGTGTGAAAAAGCTAATTAATTAATAAATTCAAAATTCGGTGAAAAATTGAGTTTCTTACCACCAGGGAGATAACATAATTGCCCTATATCCTGCAGTATTAAGGCCCTCATTCTTTCCCACCCGCATGGATAAAAATGAGTAAATTATTTAAATAATTAATGCTTCCCTCATCAGGTTGTATTGTTAACATATCGAGTGTGACTCCTGTTGAACAGAACTCTCCAATTGTCTCTCGGATGAGCAGAGGCGCTGTGGATCAAATGACCTTTAATCTCGCATGTGGTAACCATAAAATATGGCGCCTTTTATGTAACCAAAATTTAACATTTTTGTTTGCAGATTTTGTCAGGAGCGGCGTGAGAGTAAATTCAGTCAAGTAAGTTTAAGACTTTAATTACAAATAACAAATATTTGTGCTTTTTTAATCTGGCAGAAGACTGTTAAAACGACAGAATAATATATGTACTCGTTTTAATTAATTTTGTAGTGTATTTTTATTTTATATAATGCAGTGATGCCATATATCAGCTTATAACGCCAATTCCACATTGTTAAACGCCGAACGTTTACAGTTACTTTTAAAAATCAAGATAACCACCCTTAATGCTGTTAGATTGCAAGCTAAAGTTATTTTTAACGTACTTGACACAATTTTTTTTATACAGACCAGGCCTGTGCAGAACCAACCTTACTTCTGTTTTTTCAGACGAGGAAAGTGGATCTTGTTAATATTTTTGTATTATAGTAGCTATTTAGTTTTGTGTCTTTATAATTCGACAACTTGGTTTGTCGACCACATAAAACAACTAACATTACCTACCTTGAAAAAATGTTTGCAATAACTGGAAATGATACAAATTTACCTTAAAACTATAATACATAAAATTTAGGACTGGCAACA